>VYZM01021721.1:2216-19601 GCA_013398915.1 Dromas ardeola
ATAACAGCTACAACTAAATAGCAACTATTTTTTTTCAAATGGTAATGTTCAGTCCATTACAATCCAACAATGTAACAAAGACAAAGTTTGTGGGAAGATGTAATATCTTTTATTAGACCAATTAACAGAGTTTGAAAAGACAGACTGTCAAAGAAGGGTGAGCACTGCATGATAGCGTATTTATTTTTCCATATGTACCAGCTACTGTGACACCTTCTTCTGCAAGACTTCCATCTCAATTAATGGTTTCATTACCAGTGATGATTTCATCAGTTTGGCACCTGCTTGTTCTATCTATTGCCAATGAACCCTCTCTAGGCAGTAAGGAAAGACTCTGGCCCATGGAGAAACCATTTAAATAAATCTGTCATTTTTGTTTCTATGGAAACATACATTTTGCAGCTTTCCCAAGCTAATAGTCAAGTTAGCCTC
This sequence comes from Dromas ardeola, assembly GCA_013398915.1. Classification (NCBI taxonomy): domain Eukaryota; kingdom Metazoa; phylum Chordata; class Aves; order Charadriiformes; family Dromadidae; genus Dromas; species Dromas ardeola. Next base: position 2,649 of record VYZM01021721.1, read on the forward strand.
TCAGTCATGTTCTTTCATTTTGGTATCTTCCCCTTAACCATCATATGATATCTTACTCTCATGACTGTCTTTTTTGGAGAAAATATGCTACAGCCACTGTTTGCCCTTTAGTTCTGATTGGTATTTCTTGACTGAGTCAACCTTGACTGAGTCAGCAGATTTCTTTTTGGTTGACAGCCACAGTTCATCACATAAAACCCACACAATACAGATCCCAACCTCTTATCTGACTCAGTCTGTAAAAGCCCCATCCATTTTGCTGCCTTAGTTGTCAAAGATCTTCTATGACATTGAAACTTTTTACTTCTTAATTTTTAATAACTGCAGGCTTTCCACTTTCAATTTTTGAGTGTTTTAGATCCTTTTGATTAATGAACTTTTTCTCTACCTCCTATGTAGGCATCTTCTCCGAGAGAACTCCAGATGATGCCTATCCAAACAGTCAGGCCAGCTTCTGGGGAGTCACTTGACACATCAACCAAAATCTGCTTCAATAACCAAGGAAACAAGTACACCCATTTGTGTATTAACTGTTAGTTTGAAAATTTACAACAATATTTCATTAATTTTCCTGACCTCTATATTTGATAATGTGTCAAAGAGATCTTTTCTTACTTATTTTCATACCTAGTGGTTACTTTCCTTTAACATAGTCTTCAAATTATCTGATCATCTATTTCCAGTTACTTTATTTCCTGCATGACTGACGATAGGAGGCTTCTGATAAACTTATCTGTCCAGGCCCTCCAGACAACATACTGAGAAACAGGGGTTCTAATTAGAGCTGGTTTCAAAAGCTTTCTAATAAAAAATAACTAGCAGAACTACCCTTGCTACCTTCAGCACCAGATGAAGGTTGCTATCATGCTCCTATCAACCTGAAGAACCTCTCACTTTGGCCTTCAAAGAGTCTGCCTGTGCTCATCATGAGAGAACACGCAGTGTCCTCCAACGTTATTGTCCTCCAACAGAAATTTTCAAGTAACTACTGACACGAGTCACTTTCAATTATCAATATATATGGGGAAGTTGCGACAGGCTATCTAGCAGCTATGAACACGCTTCCCCTTTGCAGGACTGACAAGAAGATGCAGCAGGTGGGTACACGTCTCCCTCCTCTTGAAGTTAACATCCTTATAATAATATATAGCACCTTGTAACAAATGTGGGAATAGATTCTCATCATAAAAAGCCTCTGTTCCTATTGTCATGCAGCAGCGGAATCTAAGAAAGGCTTGTCCTTTGAGACAGTAATCTTTGTTAGTTACTGCTCTACCACTGTCTGATTTTTAACCTTTTTCAGAATCTTCTGCAGTTTTAAAATTCTTAGTAACACAGCAACATTTCCTTCATCAGGAAGTGTTCAATGTCCATAAGGAAGGGACTTCAACCTATGGATCCTAGATGCTGCTGCATTAAACATTAAAAATAATGAGCATAATCATTGATATAGCTCTTCCTAATTGTATATTCTTTCCATACTCCCCTAAAATGAATAATTAAAACAGCAGCCTGCCTTCACCTTCAAAATCCAAAGCATTTTTCTTCTATTTTAGCAGAGAGAAAGATGGGCTTCCTTGTATCACTCAACTGGAAGTCATTACAAAGGCCTTTGTGACTATAAAAAAAAAATCTTGATCTCACTGTGGCTTTCTAACACACAATCCATCACATCAGCAGCGGACATGAGTGCAAAATGGGTGTCTGGAATAGTTCACATCTCCTCTGCGATACTCACGGCTCCTTCCTCTGAAGTAAATCAGAAAGTGTTTCAGAGCTCCTTGAACAAAATCTTCCAACTTGGTTTGATTAATTAGTGTAGTCAGAACCCTTTTGCAAGACTAGTATTATATCTTCATTAATTGCCTAATGTTTCTTTTGCCTTGGGAAATTTGATTAATGGTCTTCAAACAAAACATCTGGTCATACACAGAAGCAATCACTCACTCCTCTAATGGTACACAGATCATAAAGGCAGTAGGATTGGTGCAGATAATGTACGTGTAGCACAGTCTGCTGCTGCTGTCTCTGTTGTTCCAGCACGCAGTATCCATTTTAGGTGATTTTCAGCCAAACGTCTTTCTGTGCTTGATGCACGGGCACTCAATCCCGTTCTTGGTTTCATATGTAAAATAGTGCAACTCCCAATTTCCATTGGAAAAAATATTCATACTTCAAATTTTGTACAAACTGCCTTTCCAGAGCCTGTACTAACTAATCCCCCAAACAACCGCAGAAATAAACAAAAAAACATGTTCTTCAAGCTTGACTGTTCCTAGCCATCTCAAGGTTTTTCTGTCTCTACCATCCTGATTTCCTTTTCTTCAGTGAGCCATGCCATCTCTATTACTTTTGTACAGAGAAAAAATACTGAGTTGTCAGAATAAGTCAGTAAAAATCACTCTGCACCATTATATGAGGTCCCAGCACTTCTGCACAGGATGATTTGGATGACCCTGAATGCCCACACAGAGCTCTACCACCCAACCATCTGTTAGTGTATGCACATGCCTGCTCACACAGGTGCAGCTGTGAATCGGTTCATTTCATAGTTTCACCTAAAAAAGAGCTATTTCTATTCGGTGCATGTCCAGGTAAGTAGTGGGTTATTCAGTTCAGCATGAAAATCACACAGAAAATTCCTCTGCAGTGTTCCATAAGATCTGATTGAACAGTGGTGAGATTGCTGCTCTAATTCCTGTAATTTTTAAGCACTTCAAGAAGGCCACTTAAGTGCTCAGTCTTTTTGCCAAGAAAGTATACTACTAGAAATCTAAGAATATAAAACTGTAAAATTTTATTATATTATTTGAACTCTGGTATCTATGGCAAAGTGCCTTAAATTAAGAATTAAATTTTTATATTTTAGTTTTTAAAATGGGACTTGAGAATCAAGTCTTGGGCACTAACTTTCAAGTTAAAAAACAAGGTGATTTGTGTCCTCAGAGATTTTAGTAAGTATCTCAGTCACCAGAACTTGCTCCTAATACCTCCAGATGTTTGTGAAAAAAATAAAAGGATTTTCAAACAGAGAAAGATGAATTAAAATTAAAATAAAAATTCTTCCCCTATATGTGCTATTGCATATTGTTCACAAAATATTGTCCACAAAATACTTTTAGATCCCTGGCTCTAAAGAGTCAGACACATGGCGCACTTACGTGCAATCTATTGCGGTTATTAAATAGCATGTTAGATTCTGAGAAAATAACATGTTCTGATACTAACTACTTTTAACCACATTGATATGCATTCTCCTTGTGAAGGAATGGGTTATATTTGCATATATCACAGTGAAAAGAATAGAAACCAAAGATCGGTACTCCACTTAACAGCATCAATATACTCGAATCTTTTCCAGGCCAGACACCGAAAAGAAGTATCATTCACTTAATGGGTGGTTACGTATGCCCCCCTGGTACAAATATTTAATGATTTATACTGATGCATTTCTAAAATACTTTTTCAGCCAGATTTGTGGGAGCTATTCTGGGTACAGGAAGGCACCTTCATCTTCTGAGAGTGCAAATCTGAAAAAAGTAGTCAACAAATGATAAAGTCATCTTTTGGAATCAAGACAAAATGAAGAGTAAAAGGTACTGCCTAAGGTAATGGCTATTAAGCTATTTAGAGTGCTTTCAACTGACAGTATCCATTTTTTATCCTCCTGACTTGAAGAAGCCAAATGACAAAATACCCATTTGAGGTAGTCAGTGACCGATCATGTCTGAAGCACTCAGGACAGAAAATTCCAGTGTTTATTTTTGTCCAAATTAGTTTGAAGGACATGTGAGAGGTAAAAGGGCATCAAGGTCTATCCCATGACGGATATTCTACTCTGATTTGTCTATGGCATTCCCTGAATAATGAAAGAAAAGAGAAAATAGATTGGAGATTTAAAAAGCAAGAGAAGAAAATAGCTATTCTTCCTGGCCCAACAGCACAAGAACATTCTTTCAGTAATCTAAATTCATATGTGGAATCACTTTGATACAGCAGGCTGGTCCAACTGGCAGCCAAAAAAGCCCATAGGGCAGCCCAACTTGGCTCACCAACTCTGTCTCAAAGGAGGCTGAAGAGAAGAACATGTAGTGGAAGCCACGAACAAGCACTCAGACCCAGAAGGTCATGGTGCAGCCCATGCCTGGAGCCCAGAACAAGCTCCAGTTCCACAATTAGAAAAGATAGGCCATGCTGGCGGATGGCATAAAGATTGCTGCGATAATCAACTGTTCAGAAAAGCCAAAACAAAGGCAAAATAAAGAAAAGCAATTAGGCATTCAGCCCTGAGAAAGCAAACACAATCTTTTCTCTGTTGTTCAGTTGTTTCAGGGCTGTGTCTAATGTCTGATTCCTACATCATATATCCTTCTCGCCGCTAACGTATTTAAAAAAAAAAAAAAAGTTGAAAAAAAGTGCAAAACNGCAAAACATTACTGCTTTCCTATAAATCTGAAAAACATCTCTGCCAAAGCCCATCACAGGTTGGTTATTGTATCACTGATTCCATACCGTGCTGTTAACTACATTTAAATTCAAGTGATATAAAAATCTTGGACAGTATTTAGTAACCCTCACTTCAGCCAGTAATTAATTAATATTATAAATATTGTTATATATGAAAGCAAACAATTACATTCCATTTTGTCTTTGTCTTCAGGGACATTAAGCCTAATACCTGGGTGGACTTCTAAGTTATTTCACTATAAAGGCTATTGGCAAAACAATAAATTGTATCTAATATAAAAATGGAGCTACTGAATGCTTTTTGAATTTCCTGCTGGTAATTCTTATTGTCAAAACATCACATAATACAGCCTTCACTGAACATCAGCAGAATGTAGCTTTTAACTGAAATTGTTGAGACTGTGTTCAGCAAAGGGTGAGCAGTAAATTATTCTGCTTGTTTGTTATTCAGATTAAGCATTCAAGAAACATTTCCTATTCTATTAATTAATAATTTGAAAACTACTCAATGCAGAAAGCTGTGAAGAGACAGCTTTTTAGAATTTGATTGTTTCACGTGCAGAATGTAAAATAAATTGCAAAATTGTACATTTATTTGCTGAGAAATAAACAAGTAGCCTTTTTACTCATCACTTCTGCTGTGCAGCTTCTCCAGCTATTCCTGCTCTGTCCTGGCTGCCAGCTCTTCACAGTAGCCAGACTAAAAATAGTCTAAATACGAACATGTAGTTGATCATCGAATGTATCAAATTCTTGCGTTACGCTTCTCCACAGCCTGGTTGCAATATATGTGTAAAAGCTGGCAAATTGACTAACATTGTTGTAGCTACAATAGCCTAAGGATATAAGCCAGGCAAGATTTATTGGGAGACGTAATACCTTTTATTAGATCAAATGATGCAGCTGGAAAAAAAAACAAGCAAGCTTTCAACCACACAAAGCATACTTCTAAGTGTGCATATACATATATATGCACACAGGCCAAGCAGATGGAGTTAAAAAAACAGAGAACACAGACCAATGTCCAAATTTAGTCTTTTTATTCCAATTTTCCTGCAAAATTCACATATTTCAGAAATCTGTGGGATGGCAGTGCTACATCAGATGTATTATAATCAGTTCTGGGAGAACTGAGATTCTTTAGCCCGCATAGGCAGTGCTGAGAATTAAAAGCCACAATCTGTCCAGCGCCCTCTGTTTCCCAGTTGTAATTAAACAGACCTTCACAATTTATATTTTCTCCACAGTATTTTGCATACAATTAAGGTTCTTTTAAGATTAATTTATCAAAACATGCTTGCCTTCTATTTATAGTAAGACAGGGCTTCCGTTTGTTTAATTTAGTACCCAAGAGTTCACACTGAAGACTGTTTGAGATTACAACAAACTATTTGTTTGAAAATTGTAAACTGGCAGACATTCCTCACATTAAGACAGATGCACCAGAATTACGTTCTGCTCACTATTTTCTGACAGTATAAAAAGTACGTTAACTTATAAATAAAAGATTTAACCATGCTTGCGATTGCAAAATTTATGACTGCTCCTGCAAGTGTGTGTGGTCCAGTGGAATTCAACTCCCTGAACCAATCTTTTACAAACACACAATAAACTTCCTTCAGGCAAGAGAGCTGTTTTTTTATTTATGAGTATATAGTTAATATTACAAGCAGCTATGAAAGGGAAGAAAGCATCAGGGCATTCCAAAAAAGGTAAGCATAAATTTCAAACAGAGGCTTTTAAAATTCAATTGAAAAATCATTCCATATTGGATACTATTCAGAAAAAGAAAATTTGCTGCTTTTAGATAAAAAAAGATACTTTTACAATGCCAATACATTGGCATAATGATATAGTTCATAGTCATCAACACTCTTTCCCATACCATTTCTAGCTGCATTATTCTCATGAACATGTTTGTGAATACAAAAGTAAGTGAATGATAGAATGATAGAAACCTCAGCAAGTTTGCACAAGTTCCTTAACTTGGTTCTCAAGATACTAAAGGACTAGATAAAGCTGCAAGATGCGAGCACCGCAGACATCAAAGCAGTCCTGACTAAACTGCACAACCTAAAAAGGTCAAACTCAAGCCAAAAGGAAAAAAAAAACTGAAAAGAGCACCAGATCCAGGAATAATTGCCACTTATTTCAATGGCGGAAGGACGAATGAAGTTGGAGAGGAGTAAATTTCAACTTAATGGGACACTAGTCCTGAAAAAGTAGTGGTGGGATAGAATACATGTAAATAAAACCAAATTTGGTCACCATTTCTATCGACTTCTGGGGAATACTTTACCATCTTAGGAATATTTCCTAACTTTATAAAGTTCCTTACTTAAAAATACAATTCCATTCAAGGATTGTTTACCCTAAGGATCTAAATCCAGCATAAACTATCTGCACGCTGTTCTATATTGAACCACTTTGTGAAGTTTTTTCCACACGCATATGAATTGTTCAAACCAGAGATCAATGGCTATGTACATACATTTATGATATAGAACCGTATTTTCTGAATAACTAATCATCAACTAACATCAACTAATCATCAATTAAGATTAAAAATCTGCAAATCTATGCCTAAAACAGTAGAATTGCATTCTCATTTCAGGCTTGACTGTAACTTCAACTATGAGGTTACAGAACTTCCCCCCACCCCCAATGCTACTCTAAGTAAATCCCATCTGATACTATCAAAAGAAGCATTACAGCAGCCAACCATCACCCATATGTCACAATCTGGAAAAAAGGGTATTTTACAGCTATTCCACAGTATCAAGGACAATGCTGTAGCGAAAATAAGTATATCATACTAATCAGGTAGTTGTGGAAACTGTGTTTCTCATTGAGCATAAATTGGCAATTGCTACCCGAAGGAATCATCCTAGGTGTTTTGAAGTAAACTAAAATTCTTCTCTAAGAATTAGTCTGTGCAAAAGTCCTGCTGGGCAAACTGATTTTTCCATGTGCATTTTCCATTTTGCCTACATTCAGTTAGATTGTAGGGGATTTGAAATTTCTCATGGGATGATGTTCATTGAAAAAAGGTAATTGGGATAGCACAACTTGTGAAGCTTTTGAGCAGTAAGAATAAAGGCAAATGTCCTGCTTGTATCACTAGCATTGTAATATCTTTGCATGGCTTTTAAAGCTTATTAGCCCAGTTGTAGACAGAAACACTATGTAATTAGGTAGGTAAAAATGACTCTCAAGTGTACAGTTGCATTCCTAATAACCATAACTGCTTAATAATGCCAAGCAGCCAGGTAAAGTTTAGAGGGAGAAAGGAAAATGGGTTTCAACTCATTTCAGCCAATGGCAACTTCATGAAGAAAGAAATTATTAAGAGTTCACTTTTACCAGACCATTCAGCTGGAGCCACTCTCCATGTTCCAAAGCATATAGTTGGATCTGTAATTACCACCAACTAGTCAACTAGTTTTATCCAAGACTTCTCTCTTTCGATATCATACCATCCTCTAATAGCTGTCATACCAGCTCAAGACACATTACAGGTGTGAATATCCCCATTTAAAATAACTGGGTTATCCACATTCTTATTTAGTCTGGATGTGAGTCCAAGTCTGTACCCTAACTCACAACCCACCTCAGCAGCTATGCTTAGTGCACTGATGGCTTCGCAACAGTTTGCTCATGACAGACTCAATAGAAGTTCGAGTTCCTATGCAGTGAACAGGTTTCAAGAAGCCGGGCTTTTAGTTCCTGCCCCTACATGCTATCATAAACTGTCCCTGTTTCCATTTCAAAGTCAAACAGGTTAGCTTAATTTGTGAATGGTTTCAGTCTCCTTGACTGTACGCTGGAGCAGAACAAAAGAGAAACAATTAAATCCATTACCAGTAGCAACTGAGAGGCCACAATACTAGTGGTCCAGCATCTGTTACCTCCCTTCTGAGACAAGTACCTACCCGTCCTAAACTGAAACAGCTACTGAAGGTCAGGAGCATTGCTGGGCCAAAGCTTAGATCTCACAATTGGGTCACACATGCAGCATATAAAATCACCAACACCTTGATGCACCTTGGCTGTGTATGCAAGAATTTGCTGTAATCCCATTCAACTGCTGACAATCACTGGATCATATACCTATTTTTCTACACTTGGCAGAATTATTTGCATGCATTACAATATACAGAGGGTACAGGTTTGACCATCTGGCCATAGATGTCAAACTGAGACATTTTCCAGCGGCAGCATCTGGTTTCTCTACAAAAAGCAGTGTGTTTGCAGCTTTGGGCCTGTTATATGGTAGGGCTACACACCGTTATCTAGGCTGCCAGATCTTCTTGCATTGCTTTCTTTTGATTCATCTTTAACTCTCTAGTGTTTTCTGTGTGTGTAAGACTATGTACAAGCTTATTTGTTTGGTAAAGGTCTAATAAGGAGCTAAAACTTAACCTATAGATTTCTCCATATGTGCTATATCACATTCATTCACCTGACACATAAGCCAAAACTACTATATGGAGATGGTTTTGAAAGTACTTAGCACTACAAAGAAGAGTTCATTAGCTTCCAAGAGGTTTGTAAAGCAGTAATTCCCATACCAACATCACTTTCTAGTTGTTCCAAGTTGTCTCCTGTCTGTGTAATAGGTACAGGTAATTCAGACACACGGAGAAAAGAAAATTGGAGTCAAACATGATTCAGTTGTTTTGGAAAGGAAAGCTATTTGCAAAACAGACATTACATAAAAAAAAAAAAAAAAAAAAAAAAGAAGAAAGAAAAAGTATAACTAATTAGTGAGAAAAGCTAGCTAAAGATGATGATTCCTGTTCCCTGCATTCCTTTTCACATACAAGCACGAAATATGTAGTCCTGCATGGAGGCAGTAAAAGGCAGACTGAGATCCTAATCTATAATTAACACGTCATGGCACATCCTCAGCCATGCAACAACTTTGGCCCTTAGAAGCTAAGAATAACACATGTAACAAATGGCAGCACAGAAGGATATCATTCAAGACAAACTACAAAGGTGTCTATGCTTTCTAATACCTGGCATATGTCAAACGTGGACAAAAGTTATAGTGGTTCCTTAAGAGGGAGTTCCGATAAAAAAAAATGAAGCCCAGAATTAAAGATAGAAGTCTCTTTCTGTAAAGTCTCTGCAGAAACATGCCATAGGATTTTTCATACATCTTATGTCATTTCATTCGGTACTTTAGAGTTTGGAAGACCAGGAACTAGCTTCTATCAAAGATCAGGAAGAAAGTCACAAAAATGAAGCTAGTGGCCAAGTCTAATTTGTCACTTATAATTATGCCATGTCAGCCAGGATCATATTTTTAAATCACCTTTCAGGCAGACATACATAGATAATTTGATCAAAGGATCTAAAAGAATATAGTCAAAATTAACCCAACTGTGTTCATGGGCTCAGTACAACGACAAATCTACAGATACTGTACAATCTTTCTGCCAGAAGCAGAAGTGCACAGGGCAGACAGTGAGTTTGTGGTACAGCATTTGGATACGATACTCACATATCATGTGCAGAAAAGGGAATATCTTGCTATTATACCAGCAGGCCTAAAAGATGCAGTAGTATGTTAGCTCCCAAGTGTCAGGAATAAATATGTCCCACTGGAGGGCTACACTGATTCAAGTGCAGAAAAGGCACCCCTTACGTACAGATGCTGCTTGTCCTCTGTTGCAGAGAACCACAGCAGGAATTTTATGTTTGAGCATATGGACGAGTTAGTTATGCCCTATCTACTCAGAGAAACAAACAGAGCCAGGCTGGATAGCTTGCAGGGCTGAACAGCTTTTCTTTTTTTTTTTTTTTTTACTACAACCCAGTAAAAGGCCACGAGGGTGGCACTGAATTTCTGTTTTAATCTGTTAATAGAAACAGTTTCTGATTGTCTGGTCAACTGAGGGCTAGAGAGCTGGGAAATTTTACCACGTATTATGTATTACTGAATGGATTTGGTGCTTTTTGGCTTTCCTCTTAAGATAAGCATTCTGCTTTTTTCCTAAGAAAAGACTCTATGGGTTGCACATTTTTATGACAAGACTGAATTGTCTTCAGCAGAAGCTCACATTTCAAAGCACACAAATTCAGTGTGCACTGAGCCCTGACGGGTCAAAGGGAACAGATCAAATCCACTTGATACAACATTGCAGAATGTTATATGCTGTGCACAGATATATGAGACCTTTTTCCTGGCTGGAAATAATTAATTTTGGAGATACAACAAAGCTTGAGGAATGGATTTGGTATAACAATGATAGCACTGCTAAACAATAGGCTGACTTCTAAAGAAGAATTAAAGAAATGGTTATCTATTATTCATGACAGTTTAACATGTTTATGTCCTTTTCAATCAGCATAGTGCATGTGCTTTATTATTCATCATGAACTAGCACTAGGACCACCATATCTGATACACTGACTTTCAAATGTAATAGCTCTAACCTTACAGAGAGAATAAAGGCCACAAAATCCATGTCTTGCATATGTGTCATGCTTAGAGTTAACTCTCTGTTGGTTTGGAAGATACTATTTCTAATCTGCAGGCTTTCGTGAACGTCTTATTTTTTATTCATTTTCAGAGATTGGGTGCAGCATAATATGAAGCCCACATTAAATGAAAATATGAAAGTGTCTTGACATGATGGGGCTTTGAAAAATGTCAATTTCAAAAGTGGTACAGCAGACTGCTCTGCAGGTTCAACTGATAGGCCCTCTCCTGACCTGGAGCTTGTCTGTCAGGAGATTTCTCTGAACTAATGCTCAGATTAATGTGCATCAAAAAAACATGCTCTCCTGTTATGTACTTATTCTGTACTTATCAGCTAAGATCCCCTTTCTTTGCACCATAATTACTAACAGTTTATTTTTCTTAGACTCTCTGGCATGCATCAGGGATAATTTTGAGATCATAAATAGGTTGGCAGAAATAAAAATTAGAAACAAAAAAGACTGAAGTGATGAAATTTATTTTTCGTACCAGATTAGAGAGAGACAGAAATCTATACCTGCGGATCTCCATTTAAAGCCAGAGTATGTCTTTTTGGCTCAATCCCTGAATGCTATTCTTAATTTTGAATTCACAGAATCATAGAATGGTTTGTATTGGAAAGGGCATTTAAAGGCCATCTAATCCAATGTCCCTGCAGTGAGAAGGGACACCTTCGACTAGATCAGGTTGCTCAGAGCCCCATCCAACCTGACCTTGAATGTTTCCAGGGATGGGGCATCTACCAGCTCTCTGGGCAACATGTTCCAGTGTTTCACCACTCTCATAATAAAAAAAATTCTTCCTTATATCTAATCCAAATCTACCCTCCTTTAGTTTAAAACACATACCCCTTGTCCTATTGCAAAAGGCCCTGCTAAAAAGTCCTTCCCCATCTTACTTATAAGCCTCCTTTAAGTATTGAAAGGCCACAATAAGGTCTCCCCGAAGCCTTCTCTTCTGCAGGCTGAACAACCCCAAATCTCTCAGCCTGTCCTCATGGAAGAGAGGTATTCCATCCCTCTGATCATTTTTGTGGCCCTCCTCTGGACCACTCCAACAGGTCCGTGTCTTTCCTGTACTGAGTGGTCCAGACCCAGATGCAGTACTCCAGGTGGGGTCTCAGCAGAGCAAAGTAGAGGAGCAGAATCACTTCCCTCAATTTGCTGGCCACGCTTCTTGTGATGCAGCCCAGTTGGCCGTCTGGGCTGCAAGTGCACACTGTCAGCTTATGTCCAGCTTTTCATCTACCAACACCCCAAGTCCTTCTCAGCAAGGCTGCTCTCAGTCCCTTCATCCCCCAGCCTGTATTGATATCAGGGGTTGCCCAGACAGAGATGCAGGACCCTGCACTTGGTTTTGTTGAACCTCACAAAGTTCACATGGATCTGTTTCTCGAGGTTGTCCAGGTCCCTCTGGATGGCATCCCATCCTTCAGGTGTGTCAACCGCACCACTCGGCTTGGTGTCATCATCCAGAGAAGTATATTTGAGCACTGTAAAAATTTAACCAACTTTTCCAGAAGTAGAAATCTGAGAACACAGCAGGCCTCATTAATCTTACCTTGAGACCGGTATTGAGCTGATAGCACACAGATATAAATAGCAAGAAATATAACCACAGATATTTTCTTCTTTAATCATTTTCTGATCTTTAAAAAAAAAATTATTAAAAAATACCCCTTATTTTTAAGTATGACTCTTGAGTTTCAGCTTGGCCCCTCTTCCTTTATAGGACTCATTTTTATTGGTAACGTGAAAAAAACAGCACAACAAATTTCAACCATCCTCATCAACTTCCACATGGCCCCTTCAGGGCCTTTTCTGTCCTACTTCCCCCAGTTCATAGACATTTTTGTATCTTTTAGGTTTTGGGTAGATTTAATTAGACACTTGCTAGCACAAATCCATTCTATTCAGCTCAAGTTTCTGGTACCGTAGCTATCACCATAATCTCTGAACATGTCACCAGTGATCACTTGGAAATTTAATGTAGGGTCAGAGTTTTAGTTTTAAACAATATAACTGAAGAGTCCTGAATTCACTGCTGTAGTCTCAGACCACATCACCCTGTTACAAACTCTCTTCATATCTGCCAATGAACTACGAAAGTATGCATTATTCATCATCAGTAAACACATTTTTTCCAACGATTAGTGACATTTAGTCATCTCAAAGGGAAAGTTACTTACTAAGTTTTAACAGCTTTCCCAAGTATATACAGATCCCTTCTCTCTTCTTTGCAACAATGTACTTACACAGGTTATGAATTCAACTCTTCAGTGCAACAATAAATGAAACAAGACTGAAATTTGATGAAATGTTATAATGTCAGTGTCTACTACCCACAAAAAAAAAAAAAAAGTAAAGTATAACATTGCATAGGCATTTAACATTTAGAAAATATCTTGTCAGATTTTCACCCTGGTAAGCTTTAATATAATATTTAATATAAAGAAGTCGTGCATCACACCTAAAATATCTGTTTCAAAAATAAATATAATCAAAAAACCACAATTGTCATTGTCAACTGAACTGAGCTGGGCAATTGTCATAATAATTTCCTGTAAATACTCTGAATTTAAAACAATGTAATTTTGACTACTGTACTTCTAAGAGTAGGTTTAATGAACATGAACATTCAAGCAAAACAAACTTTATTGAGAATATTCATGAGTGGACTTCCCACTGTAAAACAAGGCAAAAGAAGAAAAAAATTTAATATTACTTTATATTGAAGTGAATGATTCAAAGTTTGTTTAGTTTCAGGGTTATACAAATTTAAGCTTCAAGGTACAGGGAATTGTCTTTGATCAACAGAACATGTAATTCTGAGTTATACAACAAACATACAGACCACCCTAAATAATTACACATGCTTGATTTTTACATCAGATTATCTAAATTCTGTGGATTATTTCAATACTTAAAGGGGGCTTACAAGAAAGTTGGGGAAGGGCTTTTTAGCAGGGCCTGTTGCAATAGGACAAGGGATAATGGTTTTAAACTAAAGGAGGGTAGATTTGGATTAGATATAAGGAAGCAATTTTTTATTATGAGAGTGGTAAAACACTGGAACAGGTTGATCTGGAAACATTCGAGGTCAGGTTGGATGGGGCTCTGAGCAACATGATCTAGTCAAAGATGTCCCTGCTTATTGCAGGGGACATTGGATTAGATGGCGTTTAAATGCCCTCTCCAACACAAAGCATTCTATGATTCCATGATTTAACTAGTTCCAACTGTAAATCAGCACAAATAAAATGGGGATTCATTTTGCCTTTGTGATTTCATTTTCAGAGCCAGTCCTCATGAGATTATTAGTTTCTCCTGCAGTTTCTCCTGCAGTACTGAACATCCCAAGCTCTCGCTGGTTCAAGGAAGCACTAGCGTTCACCATTTTGGAAGGCACAGACCTCTAATGCTTGTGAGCTTGCCACTGCAGCAGCAGATTGCTAAAGCATTCTAGCACCTGGCTTACTAATAGCTTCCATTCGTGTGTCTCTTTGTCATTTTGGACCATCTGAACCATGCTTCCTTCTGTTTGTTTTACCTCATTCAGAGAGTTTGGAAATGGTCAGTTTCAGTGAAGTTTGCCTTTCAATTCGAAGGACTTGAGAGCCGCCTAGTGGAGGCCTCTGTCTGAATCCCAAAATTCAGCGAAGTTTCCTTTTTATCACAGTGTATTACACCCCTTACTGGTATCCCTCCTGACACTGTTCTTAATTGCTGAACACCACATGAGGATTTCAATTTTATTTCATATGTTTGTCTTTTCTACAGAAATGTGAATTATTCTCTAAGATATAAAACTGAAAGTGGTTTAAAAAAAATAAGGCAGTATTTGAATTAAGTGCTGATTTCTCACTATGACAAAAATCTTTTCTAACCTCACAGATCTCAGCATTAGACAACCTTGTCAGCTTGTGGCCAGTACTAACGAGGAACTTAATTCTGTAGACCCAAGTCTGAGCAAAATTAGAAAATACACAAGGAGACAATGATACACTATATATTATGAATATAAAACATCATTATGGTTCATCAACGCTAAAACCTACCAAACCATAAACTACACAAAACTGCAATCACAAACAAAATCCCATTATTTCAATAATCTCTTTTCCTCATTTTGTCTGTAACACATTTGATTAACGATCCTGAGATGCAAAACCACAAGGCACACATGCATTGATGTTATCACTGATGAATGTGTGTATGAAGTCAGTAATGTAGAAAGCTGTACTACGTCTCTGATGTTTTGTTTTCATCTACCTGTTATTGCTTTACATGTAGAGGTTAACTAAAGATTAAAAACATAATCAACCCTGTTTTAATCCAGTCTGGACTTCAGGAGTAAAATCTAATGTATATGTGTATTAGTTAGATCTAAGCGACAGGAGTGTGGGCTTACCACCATTCTCAGTGTTATAACAGCATAGGGCATGGCATTAGGAGAGCATTCATTGCTCAGCAAAAGCCAAGGAAGAAGTGCGAAGGACTACAACATCATTTTTAAAACACAGAAAACTCCTCTAGCCTGTGAAATCAAAACCACAAACACAGATGAGGAGCTGAAAATACCTATTTTTAATTTGGAAACCTCATACAGCTGTCACAGCAGAGACACCAAATGGTAAAAAGGTGGAATAAGTGCAGCAAAGAAGCAGCATTGACAAGAAAAGAATACCATCTTACCCAGAGAGAGAAGACAAGAACAGTGAAAAGGCATATACACTTACATCAACATACTTGTTTCCTTTTAGAGATTTCTCTGTCAAATCAAGATAGCAATAGGCAACCTACTCCAGGAGTAGTTCACAAGAGAAAAAGCGTTCCTTGAGATAAGAACAATCTTTCTGCTCTGTTAGTGTGTAACATCCTGTGCACTGTGACTAATGTCTTCCCAGGCTTGCCATGCAAACCTGTTTTAATTACTATCAAAAATATGAATTTATTTATTACATATACAGCTAATACGTAGCTGAAAAAAAAAGCCTATGTATATGTATATATCTAGGCAGAACAGAATGGGAAAGTATATAACAACTAAAGGAGAAAAAAAAAAAAACCACACCAAAACTCAGCTCTTAACCAGATGCTAGAGCACAGCCTCCCAGAATACTGCATCTGACATGGACACCATTGCCATTTACCATTTGATTATGGTTTAATAAGTACGGGAATGTCTCATTAAAAGAAATCCTTGGAAGCTTCTAGTCTTCCAGCTGCTGGTAATTCTGAGAAATGATGGAGCAACACTACAAAATCCAGTTTCTTATACAGCATGCTTAAGCTTATACAGAATGTTTAACAGTTCAAGATACTTTGCTTTGTAGATAACTTGTCCTTGTTTTAAGATGAAGAAAAAATTATATATCTATATTCTGACTTTTAAGTATACTGTCTTGATAGTAAGTTTGTAATATTTTGCTTAGGATATTTTATTTGCTTAGGTGGTCTGGATTCAAACAGAAATAAAGTTGTTCTGAAACTGATAAATGGTAGTGTTCATCAAGTGAAGTCTAAACAATTGGCTGTGATTATCAAAAATTCAGACAGAACCTGTAACACCCTTTCTAAGAAAAAACTTTCAATAAGGAGTTCTGCTATAACTGATGCTCTGACATAATCTTCTTGGTGGCCGGTCACCAGTGGTGTCCCTCAGGGCTCAGTTTCAGGGCCAGTTTTGTTTAATATCTTCATCAATGATCTGGATGAGGGGATTGAGTGCACCCTCAAACTTACTGAGTGCACCCTCCGTAAGTTTGCAGATGACACCAAACTAGGTGGGAGTGTTGATCTGCTTGAGGGTAGGAAGGCCCTACAGAGGGACCTGGACAGGCTGGATCAATGGGCCAAGGCCAATTGTATGAGGTTTAATAAGGCCAAGTGCTGGGTCCTGCATTTTGGTCACAACCACCCCAAGCAAGGCTACAGGCTTGGGGAAGAGTGGCTGGAAAGCTGCCCAGCAGAAAAGGACCTGGGGGTGCTGGTGCA
>VYZM01021721.1:19692-38991 GCA_013398915.1 Dromas ardeola
GAGGCCTCACCTCGAGTACTGTGTTCAGTTCTGGGCCCCTCTGTACAAGAGGGACATTGAAGTGCTGGAGCGTGTCCAGAGGAGAGCTACCAAGCTGGTGAGGGCTCTGGAGACCAAGTCATATGAGGAGAGGCTGAGGGAACTGGGCATGTTTAGTTTGGAGAAGAGGAGGCTGAGGGGAGACCTCACTGTCCTCTACAACTACCTGAAAGGAGGGTGTAGAGAGGTGGGTGTTGGCCTCTTCTCCCAAGTCAATAATGACAGGACCAGAGGAAATGGTCTGAAGTTGCGGCAGGGGAGGTTTAGATTAGATATTGGGAAGAATTACTTTACTGAAAGAGTGGTCAGGCACTGGAACAGCCTGCCCAGGGAGGCGGTTGAGTGACCATCCCTAGAGGTATTTAAGAAACGTGTAGATTTGGCACTTCAGGGCATGCTCTAGTGGCAGAGATTGTAGGGTGGGGTTTTTTTGTGAGTGTATGGTTGGACTCGATGATCTCAAAGGTCCTTTCCAACCATGAAGATTCTATGATTCTATGATTCTATAATCCAATAAAATTTTCCAAAGAGGCTACTGCCTTATTACAGGGGGAAACCCAGACTACACACTGTAATGAAAAAGAATATTAAAAGTCATAGAGTTAAGATGCTACTTCATATTACCTTAAAATAGGACTTACAGACATAACTTGAGTCAAGCATGTTCCAA
Source organism: Dromas ardeola (assembly GCA_013398915.1). NCBI lineage: Eukaryota > Metazoa > Chordata > Aves > Charadriiformes > Dromadidae > Dromas > Dromas ardeola. Next base: position 20,402 of record VYZM01021721.1, read on the forward strand.
ACTGCAGGCAAACCATGATAGATTTGTTTTATACAGATGTATGATTTCTCCCTAAGCTAAATGAAGAAATTAACCTATTGAATCACATAGCCTTCATCTCCTGATCATTGCCTTAGATTATTGTGAAAGACATACTAAACTCAGAACAACTCTGAAGGATTCCGGGTTCACCTAGGAGGTTAGAAAAGTGATCATTTTTCTGTGTTCTTCCCCAGTGTTGAAGCTGATTATTTTGTGGAAAAGATGACAGCACGCTTTGTCAAGATGTTCCAGAGGACATAATCAAGGAAGACTATACACTTCCTAGGGTACCTATTCTCAGTGCATAATCCTTCAAGGATCCAAGCAGGCAAGCTTTCCATCCTCCCAGGCAGGAGTTCTGGAGTAAAGTGAAATGACACTGAAGTGGAGAACTGAGTATTGGCCTCTCTGTGCATCATTGACTTGGCCTGTCAGTAGGAACTGGCAAATTGTTTACGCCTCTTAGGATAAAGCACTATTAAAAGAAAAAATATTTATCTATGCATGTCTGTGAAATTTGCCTTTAAAGCACACATACCTGTAACTTGCAACAGCCAAGCAAATGGAGGTAAAAATCTGCCTGCTGTGACATATTTTCATGAATTCTGTCACAAGTCACATGCTTACATACAAGGCATAAAGAAAAGGAAAGCTGTGTAAATGTGAGGAAAAAACTGTAGAGAAAAAAAAATGGGGGGAAAAAAGGGAAGGGGTGGAGAATTCTGAGAAACAGAGCCATCCAGCTTGGCTTCAGATACAAAGGGAGCTTTCTAACATCCTAACACATGGTTTCCTAGCAAATAAAATGTTAGCATAGCCACGTGTATTTCCAGACAAGGCATTCAGTCATGGAAATTATGAAAAAAAAATTTTTAAATTGCCTCAAATGCAATTAACTCATGTAAGTTAATTCTAATTAATTTTTAAGTCATCCTAAGTAGAATTATTATTGTGAAAGAAGAGACCTATCAAGACTCTATTAAATTGACACAGAACTGTGTTAAGGATATTGACTTTAGCTAGAAAAATACTGACAGGAGAAGAGGGGAAGGAAAAAGATAAATATTTTTTTCGAACACTTTTGTCTATGGTTTTCAATCCTGCTGTAAATAGGCTGAATACTGGAAGTGAAAACAATTGCTTTAGATTGTTTTACAGTAACAGCTGTGGTTGTTGAAATAGCTACAGACATTATGCATTCGATCTTCCTGTGAAAGAATGACCAGTGCTCCACTGACTTTGAATCTATGCTGACTTACACCAAGTACATAATGCACAGTGTTGGTCACACGGGAAAGCAGATGGGAGGAGAAAGGAGGGGAAATAAATTATTTTTATTTGTATTTAATAAAATTTGGCCTATGGGCTTTATGTGACTCAGTACTGAACATCTGGGATTGATCACAGGATCACAAACTGGAAAGCAGTCATCTGGCTTCTAGAAACAAACACATTCAGTCCCTCTTCCACAACTTTATTTTTTTAATGATAAACTGCAACAGCCTTTTTAAGTCTTTTTAATACTTGCAGACACAGTATTTTTAACTTTTTAGTAATTTTCAGTATTACTTTTTGACATCGTGGCATCAGACAACTGTTAAATTTCATTTAGCCCTGGACTGGCAGTAGTGTTTGGGATTGCCCTACACACACACACACAACTAATTCAATACTATTTTGCTTCAAAATTTTATGAAACAATGGTAGTCTTGCAACTCCGATTTTTATTAGTTCCATTCTTCACAAGCATCATGGCAGCAGCACAATATATGATGCAAGATGCAGCTCTGATGAACTACATTGACCGGCGTCTCCTATCTTTAGAGGTATGTGCTATCTGTATCATTCTGTAATACTGCCTAACCGCAAAGAGGTTTGAAAATGTATGAATGTTCTTCTATGTGTGTGAACACAGAACAGTTTGTATGCTAGACAATATCAGCAAGATAAATTTCCATCTTTTTCAAATAAATAAGTAAAATTGTAGCTAAGCCTTTAACTATAACAATTCCTAATTACCACATCATTATTTATTGCAGGATATAACTTCAGAATGTTATTTTTATTCTGTTATCACTTGTATATTTTTATGACATCAGTGAATTTAGCTAAACAGGTAAATGCTTATCATACTGTCACAGTCCGTCCTAGGGAACAGTATAACCATATTGTCACCAGCAGAACTGCTGTCAAGTTTTAACAAGGAGACAGAAATATATCAGGTATTTTTTCTAAATACAGATGAACCTACCTGGAAGAGTAGTTTAAGACATATTTGTGTAAAGCAGTAGTGTATCTGCACTTTAACTAGGAGTTGAAATTATCCCCTTACAGCTGGGAGACTGAAATAGTATTTGCTTTCAAGTAATTATATAAAAGTACCAGTACCTGCTTCTTTTTCCACAGTAAAAAACTACCAGTACTGCAAAGTACCTTTTCAGTATTGACATGCTGTAATCATACATAGTTTTTCTTAAATCATTAACGTGTCCTGGGCTCCTGACTTGCATTGGCAGACTTTAGAGAAGCTTTAACTTGTCTGATCTTGCATTCCCTTTTTGTACAAAGCTCTCACTGGTCTTAACTTCACAACATAGAAAGAACTGAAGGATTAGCCTGGTATTCCGTGCCCATTGTGTAGATTGAGATTTAAATTTTATTAACCACTATAGGAATAACTTCACATGGTAATTTCCATTTATTTGGCAAAAATTAAAAATGACGCAATTCCATCTGTGGCATTTGGTGCAGGGAGCACCAAGCAAAGAACAGGAAAAAGGGTGAGGCAGATATTGAAGAAAACATTTAAAATAAAGTTTTTGTAGAAAGTAATGAAACAGCTTCCTGGGGACTTACGGTCGCATAAGAATGGGGGAAGAGGGGCACACACAAAAACCACACCTCACAAAACAAAAAAAACAAACCACCACCACCAATTTACATGGAACACACACATACTGCACTAATTATTCAGTAAACTCAGATATTCCCTATTCAAACACCATCTTAAAACAAAACACCTGAGATCTCTGCATAAAGCACCAAATCAGAACACGCAATATAGCCATTAGATCTACTATGATTGTGTGTTTGTTCTTAAATATTTGTTCAATTTCCTCATCTTCCCGAAGTGGCAGTTCAACTTCTACTTTCAGGCCACCTATAATCTTTACAGAAGCAGCTGCATTACAACAGAGAAATCACTTTCCTCACCTTTAAAAATGTTGATAATTTGAATCTAGGTACAAAGAAACATCTGTATTTTTTTTTAATACAGCCAAGAACTTGACAAAAAAAACATAAACCCAAAAACTTCTCATAGAGATATCTATTTGCATTTTCCACTTTAAATGGATGAAAAACAGCCACACTAGATGCTGTCTTGGTCATGAGAGGTGTATTTATGTGAAATGTTAACGTTCATAGATTGTCTGCAGAAAACTTTTTGAGACTGCTTCACTGGTGGTCCTAGAGGAGGGGTTCTGAAAAGTTTCTGGGAAGCAAGTCATCAGAGATCGTGTGCCCTTAAGTACCTCTGGCTGTTTCCATGGAGCGCTTCTTCCTCTTTAGGCAGCAAAACAAAGCACCTGGTTGTCAGTAACCACATCAAGAACAAAAAAAAAGTGTATTTTTGTCCAGAACTGTGAATGCTAGTGCCAGACTAGTATGTCCTCTTCATGTAGATATACAGCAACAGACCATTGGTTTGAAATAGATGGGGGGCAAGGGGACTGGAAAAGAGAGAACAGAACGGTTTTTAAAGTAAACATGAATGAGGTTGTAATCTATACAGAATACACGCATATATCCATGTATTTTCTTCCTGTGTTCTAACTCAAGAAGAGGCTGGAAAAATGCAACCAAGACATACTGGATTACGTGGAAGAATTCCGAGACTTTTCAAAGATGGTACTGTCACGCCTGGCAGGACTGAACAATCATAAGGCTGAGGTTAAAAGTGAAGTAGAGAATTTGCTAACAAGAATTGAACGAGCACAAAGGGATATTGACTATTTTGGATCTGTCACAGATTCTAATACATGTACAGAAGTACACGAAGACCTGGTGAAACAGCAGCTATTTGAAGAAGCGGAAGAAAAAAAGAAACTTAAACTCATGCTTAATGCAAGTAAGAACAATTTATTTTTCAGAAATTTGATCTGAACGAACCAGTCCCCTAGCCAATGCATGTATACTGATATAGGGATAACAGATTTTCACAAGTTATGTGAATACCACAGATAATTGCATAGGGTTTTGGCTGTGTCAATAATAGACTTAAAAAAAAACCAACAAACCAACCAAACCAAATTCCAAAAAAGATAAGGGAGAGGGAGGGAATAAACTACAATTCAAATGTTTATTTTGCAGATACTCTACTGCATATCAAATTGATTCTTTGGAAACTCTTTTACTGTCCTCCTCTGTTATTCTTTCTTCCCCTCTCCCCTCCATGTACTTTATCAGGAGAGCACACTGGCTTAGCTGCAAGCAAAGCTCAGTCCTGATTTGAACATTAAGTGTTACGGTACCTAGTATGAAGAATAGATACACAATCTATACTTTTTTTTTAAACAAATGAAATTTTATAATTATACATATCTTTACCTTCAGAAAGTTGAGTTACAAATATTGTAAACATATTTGAATTAGTCTTTTTCATTTTTCTTCAAAAGTAGTAAGAAAAGAAAAATAAACAATAAGAAATATAAACAGCCTTTTTTTTAAAAGCCAGGTAAAAGATCTTTAGCATCATCAATTAAAGAATTCCAGTAACTTAAACAGAATTAGACTGATTTAATTTTTCAACTAAGTTTACAATTTGTTCCTTGAACTTTTCCAGCAAAAGAGTATTAAGGCAGATGGCAACAGAAGCAATCACCTATTCTGCTTCGAAGCTGTAATCTGACACCACAATTGAGTGCTCCAAATATCAAGATTTCTTTTTTTCCATATATAGATTTTTTTGAACATTAAGCATTTTTTTGAGAGGCAGAAAAATTTAGGGATCTTTAAAGTGATTGTGGTAAGGAAGCTTTGAAAATTGTATGTTTCTAAGAGTTTCAGAGGGGAAAAAATTACTTTCCATTTTTCCCCATTGGAAATTATTATTTTTAATTTTATTGTAGCAGTTCATAGCAACTTTACTTTTGTCAGTAAATGTCAGATGCTTGTCCCATTGAAGTTGATGGCAAAACTAGTCCCTATGTAGACTTTACAGCACTTGGGAAAAGTAGCAAGACCCTCAACTCCAGCAAATAGCAGCTCTGCTTCTATGCTATCATATATTAACCAGAAGTTATGATTATTTTTACTGAGTCACTTCAAAACTCTAGCAAAAAAGTGGGGCTTTAAGTCCATTTTTGTTACTGGTTTTGGTTCAAGTTCACACAGACTTGAAAATAACAATCAAGTAGAATCATTGTTTTTACATGCAGGAGTTGATACCTCATCCCGCTTTGGGTGGGAAACAGGAAATTATCTTCTTCACATTTTGGGGCAAGATAAGGAAGAGTGGGCTTTGAAGGTATTATTGAGGAGAATCTGGAAAAACGTTGGTAAATTTTTTGCTGACTGTGAATGCCTTAGTTTCTCAGTCTTCCTGCAAGCTGTTATGAAAGCCAAGGAGAGTTTAAAAGTTTCTTTCAAGAAGAGAGACACTATTCATAGATTTCAGATAGTAATCTGGTTATTTCTCCTGCAGAGGAAGATGTTGCTAAGGCTGGCTAGATAATTTGACTCAACAGTTTTAAGTTTCTATAATCTATCTAATCAATAAACATTAGTTTTGAGAAAGCTATTGTGCCCTGCTCAGGGAAGGTGCATCCAGAGTGTGGACTTCCAACAAAAAAAAAATCCATGCTGTAGCAGCAATATCCAAATGCTTTGGTTAGAGGGTATCAGTACACACAAGTGACATAAAGGTTGCTTTCTACAGGCAACTGGAATCTTGCCACTGACTTCAATAGGTTCATATCAGGCCAAACAGGGAGGCTGCTTTTGCTTTCTCCATTTCATCTACTGCCAGAACTTCCTGCCTTAGGGCTTTGTTTGTTCTGCTTACTAAAATGGCTGCACTTCACTAAAGGCAATTCTTTAAACTTCAAATAGCGTCTCTTGTAATTTATGAGTGCCTTTGGTAAACAAGCTTGTTAATATGCTTTGCAGTAGTTTTTCCTGGAAATGATGGTCCTTGATAAAGATCTTGGTGTCTAAATGCCTGAGTCTTAACCAGCTTGGTGCTTTTTGGTCTTAAACGCCTGTGAAAGTGCACACAAAATGTAATGAAGCCAAAACTATGACTCGCTCTCTGCTAGTGCCAATTTTATCCCTATAGTGAGGTAAATAACTATGTAATTCCACCAGCCACGCTTCTAGTAGAAGAATTGATAACATAGACAACATACCAGTTCATCTGAAGGCCGCCTTAATGTAACTGCTCTTGGTCTCCTCTCAGGTACACATATAGAATCCCTTTTGGATAACACTGGTCTAAAAGAGCTGAAAACAGTACACTATGAGTACCTGAAGATATGCAGTATCCTTAGCTGGAGATGCTGAATGTATCTTACAAAATTATCTTCAACACTACTTACTATAGTCACGCTGCTGACACCTTTACTGATATATTGACCCCGGCCTTATAGTCAGCTTAAAAGGAAACTAAGTAACTTAAAGAAAGGAAACTAGAAAACTCACAGCTATTCCAATTATTTATTTATTTATTGTCTTTCGGTGTTTCCTTGCAGGTTGTGACCACATGCTTGCGGGTATTAAGTCCCTAAAGGTAGTTAAGAAGACTGGAGAAAAGCATGGCTCTTGGATGAAAGATCCTGGCAAAAAGCATAAAAAGATTTATTTATTAAGTGGTTCTGTAAATAATGTTATTTTTGAATTTGCAAATATCATGACATTCATGGAAAGTAATCATACACTAAAAGCTCGCAGAGTCACCTTGCCATTTCCCTGGGAAGGAACTGGCCACATCATATATCAGGGTTTTCTGTTCTATCACAGATATGGCTCCTTAAATGAGATAATTAAATTCAATATCCAGAAAAGAAATATAACTGACCAAATGCTACTGCCAGGGGCTGGAAGGATTCCTGTCTATCAGCTTTCTCCATCTACGAAAATAGATCTTGCCGTTGACGAGCAAGGGCTCTGGGGAATCCATGCAGAACCAGAGACTGGAGGAAACATTGTAATTACTAAAATCAACCACATAACCATGGCAGTAGAGCACACTTGGGACACGTCATGCAATAGCAAGGATGCTGAAGCAGCTTTCATGGCATGCAACACACTCTACGTTGTCTACAACTTACCTAGTGGAGGCACCTCTCGCATACAATGTGTTTATGATGTTTTGGATGCTGTAAATACTTATGAAATCCCAGTATTGCATTTTCCAAAACGTCAGGGTAGCCATTCCACTATACATTACAATCCTAAAGAAAAGCAACTCTTTGCTTGGGGTGATGGATCCCAGATCATTTACAAGCTTCACACAAAGCAAAAAGTTTAGAATCTTGAGCAACTTTTCAAATACACTTAAAAACTATCAGTGCCATGTCAACATGGTCATTAAAGCATATTAAAATTACATTATTCCCATCTGTTACAACTTTCATCTATTTTACATAAATTTAGGCTTACATACCCCAGTGATCTTAAACTAATGTCCAATTAAGAATATATAAAGACTCCATTAATATGAATTACATGATGACTAAATATCACACATGTACAACTCACACACAGAAATTAAAGACTAAGGTTAATTAAAAAAAATAATAATCCATCCCTGACATGTTCTCTTCCTATCTAAACTATGTATTCTGCTTCAGTGTCGTGGAAATCAAGTCAAAAGTCCTTCCTGTCCAATACATGTTATCTGACAATCTTCACTACCCTGAAGCTCACTGTAGGACGCCCTCTTGTGAGCACTATGAAATCCTGTCCTTCCAGAGAAATTATCCGTAAAGTTTTAACAGGAGAGGTTTATTATACCACAAAGCATAAGAGTATGCAACCTCACAAACATGGTTTATTTTTAACATACTGTTCTTGTACATTACACCAAGTCTACTCCTAATCATCGAACCTCTAGACTATTTCCATGAAATTTCCACATTTTTGTTATACACATAGCTCTACAGTCCATTTTTGATCCTGCTAACACATTAGCTACAGCTAAATATCCACTTTTATCAGCTTCAATTTGCCACCTTCCAATTTTTTTCAGTGTATCACTGCTTTTATATCAGAAGGAATGTTCCTAAATGATCTGTTCTGTACCATATACTATTTTTAAGTGTTTTACATATCACTCTAATTGTTTCCTTTCTTATTAGTCCTCTTTCAGCATATAGTTGCGAGGCATTTTCTCAATACTTCAAATCACTTCAATTGCTCATAGCAGAATCTTTCTTATCGCATCCTCTGACTCCAGCAAAATACATGTACAGAAAAGGTGGCCCTGATGACCACAATAGTGCAAGTGAGGGCATGCCACTGGTCAGTCCTGGTTTTGTGAGTAACAGATAAAATCCAGGTAAATACAAACACATTTTTGTTTCAAAAACAGTATTACAAAATCCAAACAAACCTTAGAGTTTTACTTGTGAAATACAGGCATCAGCTGTAGTTTTTGGATTTTAATGACAGCTGCATTTCTGTTTAATAACCAAAAAAAAANNNNCAAAACCCACAAAAAATGGTGCTTGAAAAGCAATCCACAGCTGTTTCTACAGAAAGCCCATTTTGTTCTTTACACTGAAAGAGCTGTTGTTCTGTTTAAAAATAGCTTCAACAGAACAGCCAAACATCAGGGAATGATTTTGAAAAGGAGTTCCAGAATAAAACAAAGAGCGTATGGACTGCTGAGTTGCAACAGTGCTACTCTGCTTTTAGCAAAAGAAACTATATCATTCTAAGCAGCCTTAATGACTACAGCATTACTTCTGTGTTACAGAAGCCATAGGAAGCACAGTTAAGGCATCCTCAGGCTGAAAGTAAGGTGACCTGGCACTGATTTCCTGTGTGACCATGAGTCAAAGGCAGATTCAAATATTTAGGCTTTTATTCCTCATCTGTAAAATTACAAACAGATAAATACAAAATGGTATTAGCCACCTTTGGAATCCTTTGAGATCCTTTACTGCAAAAGGATGCGTAATTTTCTTTACTTAATAAATAAATGTTTTTGATGTAAATATGGATTGAGTTTGCTCTTTAGAAAAGGCATTCTTGGAATATGCTATACGCCACACTACTACGCAACATAGAAAGCCTATGGTATTGTTCCATATAGAGATTTCAATGAGCAATTCTCAAAAGTTCAGACAGGGTCCTTTCTGAACCTTGCTGCCCTGGAAATCCAAGCTTCATAATGACTTAAGAGGTACCACCTAGTTTTGATAAAACAAGAAAGTTTCGTATGGATGAGTGTCACTAGATTATCTCATATTGTACAGAATGCAAAAGAAATGAAAACAAATAAAACAGAATAACAAAGTTTTCACAAATCTCAAAATTGAGGTTCGGTTACAAGGAGGATCAAATTTTCAAGCCTTCTAGTTTCAAAAATGTATATGAACAATCAAAAAATTTGAAGAGCTGGAATTTCCAAATGTTAATCCTGATACTGATTTGTTGGCAAACCATTTATGTACAGTCATAAGAGAACAAGGACAGAAGGAGGCACTGTTGAATTAGCCTGTCTCAACTGTTCTTTAAACCCTTTAATGATAGGGACTTCACAGCTTTCCCAGGGAATTTACTCCATCAATTCACAAGCCAGCGGCTGGAACATTTTTCCTAAAGCACAACTTCAATTTGCCTTGCTGCAATGCAACCCCATTGATTTTTGTCCTGTCCAGTGTAAGAATGTAAGAGTAGCCTTATTTAATCAAACAGAGAGTTATCCAACTCAACAGCCAATCTCAGAGGTACGAAGAAAGAATACATATGTAAGAGCCTAAGAACAGTGCAAACATGTATCTCTCCCTTTAGTGATTCATGCCAGAGGCACTGCCTTTGTGATCAACACCGCTGAATTCTTTCATGAATTTCATAGAGTCATAGAATGGTTTGGGTTGGAGGGGACCTTTAAAGGCCATGTAGTCCAATGAACAGGGACACCTTCGACTAGACCAGGTTGCTCAGAGCCTCATCCAACCTGACCTTGAATGTTTCCAGGGATGGGGCATCTACAATATCTCTGGGCAACCTGTTCCAGTGTTTCACCACCTCATAATGCTTCAGTCTTCCTCACGTTCTTCTGAAACACAAAATGGATTAGGCTACTGGTCCTGCAGCATGGAATAAACTGGGAAACGGGCTGTGGATAGGGGTAGTATACAAAATTTTTGGCCTGTAGAGTCAACAGTTTCTTGGCCTTACAGCAGCAATGACACAGTTGAGAAAGAGTCACGTGTGTGAATATGGCCTGTTCTGCTGATCTGTTAACATTCAGGCAAGAGAAAGAAGGCATACTTTCTCCTCCAGCTTCCTGATAATCTCATAAATATATACGGATTTGATTAATTTTCATAACGGGTAGCACAAAACAGGTATTTTTGAGAAAGTCAGAAGAGACATTTGGTTAACTCTGGGATGACGAAGGGCAAAAATAAGGAATGTTTGTTCAGAATCAGAAAGAATCACAAATATCTGAACTGAATAACGTGCTCCAAGACACCAGTCTCATAAAAGCAAGGGCAAAGCACTGTTGGCGAGGCAGTAGTAAGCCATAACAAGACTGCATGAAAGAGGGCATTGGCTTCCAGTTCAGGTAGATGGTATGATTGATTGTCACCATAGGAATGATATCAGTACAAGGAGATGAACACAGAGAGTCTTCATTGGGAAAAAAAAACCACACGAATGACAGTTTATGACCTCTACCTTCACCATCTAGATAACATCCACTATTGCCTCTATTACTCAAGTCATTCCGTGTTGTGCATTCTCTGTGTGCCTGTTTAATCTGAATCACTAACTTATTGCTTTTTCAGTGATGCATTTTCATTTTCAGACTGTACAGACAGGTCCTCTTGGGTTGGCTCTTCTGCTTCACTGCAGATCTCAGAGTGGAAACCAGTGTTCTCCGCTATGGCAGGATCGTCATCCTTTAAACAACAGCAATCCTCAATGCTTTGGCTGTGATAAAGGTCCCTCTCCTCTTCACTGACATCAGTTACCTCATCCTTTTTTCTGCATTAAGTCATGACCGCCGCTTCCCATGGTGAGATCAGATAGCAGGTTTCATTGCATGCACAGATACTCATCTTCCATGCCCTCCATTCTTTGTGCATTCTTCTGCAGAGGGCTGGCTCAAGTCAGGATAATCTACAAGGATTATGTCCTGTTTGCACTTGAAGCAATCAAAATTATCATAGACAGGAGGGGCTTAAGCCCTCTCTGATTTATTGACACCTGTATGATGACTTTAAGCTTCCTGACAGCAGCATGCTTTCTTCTTTGGATTTTGTGGATGCTAAGGATCTGTGGACTGTATGCCAAAAGCAACCGCAGACTGTATAGCAGAGCTTGATGCTAGAAGCATGGTGTAAATTATGCCACTATAACTAGGTTTATTTTTACAGCGCCCATCAGAGATACACTTCTTTCCCAGCAAATAATATTCCTTTTTCTTCTTCATTTATATCTGCGTGGATGTGGAGGATGAGAGCTCCTTTTAGCATTCATGCAAGCAGCCACCATATAAGAAAAACACCTACACCAGGTTTATTACGGATGGGTTTATCACTAAGCAATGCAACTATTACATGCTTACTGTCATCCTGCCGTGTAACAGTGCATGTTTTTCCCTGTGTGCTATTTCTCACCCAGTGGGCTTTTTATCAGTCAGAGGACACTCCTGCAAAGACAAGCATGGAAGCCTGGAAAAGAAACTGCAGAACTGAAACCATTAAGATACAGCTCTCCTAATACTTAAGAAATAGCTCCTCCTGGAGGCAAAAGTTGGGACCTGTGGCTCTTCAAGTTATCTGAACTTTTCATGTGTTTGCATTGCATAGAAGATAACACTTTTTTATTATACTTGTACTATATTGAGCCCTAGGCCCAGAAAAAGGAATATACAATCCAAAGAGTGCAGTTACAGAAAACCAAAGTGCAAACACGCTCCATTTACAGACATGGAGGAATTCCAGCATGCAGGCAAAGCAGTAATATGTGCTGGGGAATGACAATACTGTGATTTCTTGCCGGAAAATTGACACACTGCTTGGCATCACTTAAGAGCGAGTAATGGATGGAACAAGTGTTCATTGATAGACTGTGATGGTCATTGCTTATGTCACCTCTTATTGGTAAGAACTCTGCCCATACCATTTGTTTCTCTCCTAAATAGCTTGATTTATGTGCAGACTTCTTCACAATGACATTTTCACCTATTTATCTCTAATTATGACCTAATCCAAAGCCTGTTGGTGTAACTGAAAGTTTCATTCTAACTTCTGTTGTGTCTCCGTAATGCTTGCCTCACGCTTGCATGTCTCTACAAGAGTCCGAATGTTTTCTTTTCTTTCTGTGTTTAAAAGCGGGCTTGTCTGGATGTCAAAAACTGGGCAGTATTGGCATGAATACTTCGGAAAGTGGATTTGGAAGGGAGGACAAATTTTTCTCTTAGGTACATCCCATGAAGTCTTGTTCACACTAAAAAGGGTATCTAAAATGTCTGTCAGTGAAGAAGTTGACCTTTTCTATTAAATGTGCCATAAAATTCTATGATGTCATTACTGCAACTGCACAGGGTACTTACAAAAACATTGTTAATAGGTGCCCACGTTTTAAGGGATAATACTGAATAATTGACCCTGCACAAAAATTAGCAAATCACACATGGAGTCTCCCTAAGAAACAAGGTCTATAAGAAACAAACCTCCCACAGCGGGTTACTGTAAAACAAATATGAAAAAAGACAAATACTGGAGCTTTGTTAATTTTGTTAGTATCTTAAAAGTGTAAAATTCTTTTATTGTGATTGAAACTAACAGTTTATTTCAAATAAAAAATCTTTTACCCAGTGACATGAAGAAAAGGTCATCTGGAGGTTATATATAAAGAATAAAGGGGCTGCACATACATGCCCCGTATGGCAGGATTCTCAGTATTAGAAATGGATTTAATTTATGACTTTCCCAACATTTTCCAATGTTAGATGTGCAAATATATGTGCTGTGCACACACACTTNGTGTTCTCCGCTATGGCAGGATCGTCATCCTTTAAACAACAGCAATCCTCAATGCTTTGGCTGTGATAAAGGTCCCTCTCCTCTTCACTGACATCAGTTACCTCATCCTTTTTTCTGCATTAAGTCATGACCGCCGCTTCCCATGGTGAGATCAGATAGCAGGTTTCATTGCATGCACAGATACTCATCTTCCATGCCCTCCATTCTTTGTGCATTCTTCTGCAGAGGGCTGGCTCAAGTCAGGATAATCTACAAGGATTATGTCCTGTTTGCACTTGAAGCAATCAAAATTATCATAGACAGGAGGGGCTTAAGCCCTCTCTGATTTATTGACACCTGTATGATGACTTTAAGCTTCCTGACAGCAGCATGCTTTCTTCTTTGGATTTTGTGGATGCTAAGGATCTGTGGACTGTATGCCAAAAGCAACCGCAGACTGTATAGCAGAGCTTGATGCTAGAAGCATGGTGTAAATTATGCCACTATAACTAGGTTTATTTTTACAGCGCCCATCAGAGATACACTTCTTTCCCAGCAAATAATATTCCTTTTTCTTCTTCATTTATATCTGCGTGGATGTGGAGGATGAGAGCTCCTTTTAGCATTCATGCAAGCAGCCACCATGTAAGAAAAACACACACAACATGTTTATTATGGATGGGTTTATCACTAAGCAATGCAACTATTACATGCTTACTGTCATCCTGCCGTGTAACAGTGCATGTTTTTCCCTGTGTGCTATTTCTCACCCAGTGGGCTTTTTATCAGTCAGAGGACACTCCTGCAAAGACAAGCATGGAAGCCTGGAAAAGAAACTGCAGAACTGAAACCATTAAGATACAGCTCTCCTAATACTTAAGAAATAGCTCCTCCTGGAGGCAAAAGTTGGGACCTGTGGCTCTTCAAGTTATCTGAACTTTTCATGTGTTTGCATTGCATAGAAGATAACACTTTTTTATTATACTTGTACTATATTGAGCCCTAGGCCCAGAAAAAGGAATATACAATCCAAAGAGTGCAGTTACAGAAAACCAAAGTGCAAACACGCTCCATTTACAGACATGGAGGAATTCCAGCATGCAGGCAAAGCAGTAATATGTGCTGGGGAATGACAATACTGTGATTTCTTGCCGGAAAATTGACACACTGCTTGGCATCACTTAAGAGCGAGTAATGGATGGAACAAGTGTTCATTGATAGACTGTGATGGTCATTGCTTATGTCACCTCTTATTGGTAAGAACTCTGCCCATACCATTTGTTTCTCTCCTAAATAGCTTGATTTATGTGCAGACTTCTTCACAATGACATTTTCACCTATTTATCTCTAATTATGACCTAATCCAAAGCCTGTTGGTGTAACTGAAAGTTTCATTCTAACTTCTGTTGTGTCTCCGTAATGCTTGCCTCACGCTTGCATGTCTCTACAAGAGTCCGAATGTTTTCTTTTCTTTCTGTGTTTAAAAGCGGGCTTGTCTGGATGTCAAAAACTGGGCAGTATTGGCATGAATACTTCGGAAAGTGGATTTGGAAGGGAGGACAAATTTTTCTCTTAGGTACATCCCATGAAGTCTTGTTCACACTAAAAAGGGTATCTAAAATGTCTGTCAGTGAAGAAGTTGACCTTTTCTATTAAATGTGCCATAAAATTCTATGATGTCATTACTGCAACTGCACAGGGTACTTACAAAAACATTGTTAATAGGTGCCCACGTTTTAAGGGATAATACTGAATAATTGACCCTGCACAAAAATTAGCAAATCACACATGGAGTCTCCCTAAGAAACAAGGTCTATAAGAAACAAACCTCCCACAGCGGGTTACTGTAAAACAAATATGAAAAAAGACAAATACTGGAGCTTTGTTAATTTTGTTAGTATCTTAAAAGTGTAAAATTCTTTTCTTGTGATTGAAACTAACAGTTTATTTCGAATAAAAAATCTTTTACCCAGTGACATGAAGAAAAGGTCATCTGGAGGTTATATATAAAGAATAAAGGGGCTGCACATACATGCCCCGTATGGCAGGATTCTCAGTATTAGAAATGGATTTAATTTATGACTTTCCCAACATTTTCCAATGTTAGATGTGCAAATATATGTGCTGTGCACACACACTTATACATACGTATATAGTCTTAAAATTAATTTCTGTTGGTGATACCTGGGGATTACTCAGTCTTCTTTCCCGCTGTTCACACTGACAGCATAATCCATGATATTAATTTGTCTTAGAGTTAATTATTGCAAAATATCTCTAAAACACTCTCTTTGAAACTCCTTTTAAAATAATTTTAAACAAGTAAAATCTTTATGTGGAAAAGGTTAAAAAAAAAAACCAACTCTTAAATGCTCTCCATGTAAGTGTCTGTATTTGCTACAGATAAACATCTGCTTTTCCTTTTTCCTTTGAGATGACTTTTCAGTGGGATCGATCCATGCAGTGAGTCAATCTGTACCTCATGATTACAAGACTGGGTGTTTTGTTTCTTCTTTTTGAATAGTTTCTTAAGAGGAGGGGAACAAAGGAGAAAATATCCGTGGGGGATGTTTTGTAATTTGATACACCTTTAGAAGTATCTCAAAAAGTAAATACTTTTGAAGTGGCTAATGTGCTTTTGTATTTCCCAGTACTGCCTTCATCCAACTAAAGACAAAGATCCCATGTTTGGGAGCTGCTGTAGAAATAGCCATTTTAGAATGTGTTGGGACTATATCTGCCTGTAAAGAAAAATACACCTTTGTTTCTGACTTGTTTACCTAGGCTTCTAAAAGCAGAAAATTTAGATGCTACATGAAGGTTTCTGTTCCCCATAAAATGAAAATGCAGTTTAGGTAGGGTTAGTTTTTTATTCCCTGAGCAAACATCTTCTAATTAATCTCTTTGTTTTTCTTAAATAAACCAAGGATGACCAGTAGAAGTTGAATATGTTATGGTCTAGATTTCCTTTAAATTATATGGGGTTTAAAAAGTGGAAAATATCAAAATTGACAAAAAATGTCTTAATCTTAAGAACTAATATTTAACCAGTCATGTTTGTTCATAATGCCTGTAACATGTTCCGTTTGTTTGTACACAAGACAGTGCTGACCTGTTTTGAGTAGTCGGGCACCTTGTTTTTGTTCAGACCTATATGGACTTTCAGAAAAACCTGAAAGAATGTGCTTTTACAAAGTAAATTTTTAAAAGAAACTGTTTGGTATTCTGGAGTAAGTGTATTTATTTACTAGTATGTGCAACAACTGATTTTTGTATGTTCACAAACATACATTGTTTATGTCATAGAGCTTCCAGTGTTTGTCAATACAGAACATTATGCAGAAATATTAAACTTAATTTGTTTGAAACAGCTATGTCTTTCCCCACCCAAGGTCAGAAATACCTACAAAGCATGGAGGTTATTTAACATAAGCAGTCTCCCCAGTGCTGCTTAAGCTGTATTTTTACCTTTAATGCTATACGAATTCAAACAAAAAAATATAGCCATAGAAAGTTATACTATCAGTCATGACTTTACCAAATCAGTAATCATTTTCAGCCTGTAAGTTTTCTCAGACCTGTGAGCTCAGACTTGAAACTGGTACACACTGCAGAAATACTCCTCTTAGCCATTTTCATGAAGAGGACAATAAGATTCCTAATAAACACAGGCCGAGCAGTGGCCCAGTTGTTTGCTGCCTCAGGTCTCTACCATCCAACTATCATGTCCAGTTCCTGCTACCTCACTGCTGTTTTCTTGAGCTAAACCAACTCTTTCCAAGTCTAGTTGTTGTTAAGGGCTGAATTTTTGACCTACTCATTTCTACCAAAATTAGTCTGGAAAACAGTCAGAAAAACCTGGGATGTAATTCAGTAAGGGCAAGGGCAAAGAACTATACTTAGGCAGGAATGATCAAAAGCTGTTGGAAATCAGGAGAAGCATCTGCCCTCCATATCTCTGATAGACAGAAATAATTCAAACTGCAGTCAGGTTAGACAGCAGAAAATTCTCTCACTACAAGGCTAATGAACCTTGGCACACACCTTTTTATCTTAGAAACTGTCTAAGAGACATAAGACTCACAATTTCCTCTGTCGGGAACAATACAGGTTTGGGTAATCTTGCATTTTGACAGGTGGTTGATCACAACAGTAGTTTGCGGCACAGAGGAGGAGTGGTCTCTGGGCATTATCTAAGCCACCCTGGGAAGTTAACTGAGAAAAAAGAGCATATTGTTATGTGTCTATTTGCTCTCTAAGAATCTGTGCCCCTCCTGAAACCTGGTGAAGCTCCAAAGCTGAGAAAAATCACTTGACTAGACTAACCTTTCTGTATTTTTACATGGGATACTCAGTCTGTGTGATCTGATCATGCATTCATTCGCTTGAAATATGTGATTGGTATAAAACCATTGAAAAACATATGATTTTATAACTCTTACCTGGCTTTTCTTGTCCAGTGTTTGTGATACATGAGGTTGGAACCAATATTTTTATTAGGATGTGCAAGTAAAAATTATTTAAATAGAGGATTATTATACTATGTTCTGTGTTAATCATAATTTTCTTTTTCTTAATTACCTGGAAAAGGGAAGAATCCAACATATAAACACTAACTGCTAATGCAATGAGTTAGATCATAAACTTCTTACATGTTTATCTGTTATCCAACGACTATTTGCTAAGTAATCCTCTTTACTTATCCCTCTTTTTGGGACCAGCACTGGTCTTATACTTTGTACTTTTTTTCTGATCCTCTGTAATGCCTGAAATTATCTGTAACCATTAATCCAGGAAGAATAAAGCACTTTTCCGGGGTTTTAAATATAGTTTTGTCAGAATATTTAATTTAAACAACACATGCCCAATTGCTTTGTCTTTTAAAGGCCCACACTTACACTGCTTGCACTATCACTGACCATTTATTTCAACTGAGGATTCAGAAGATAAAGTGTCAGCGTAATTTCCTGTGTACATACTCAATTTGCAATTGATACTGTGCCATGTGGATGGATGGCTCTCCCTGTAAAAGCTACAAAGATTTACTTTGGCTTTATGCTCAGACTGTATTTTTCCAAAAGCAATTTTAATGTGTCTGCAAGATGCATGCCGATTTAATGCCAGCCTTCCAGTGCCACATGTGCAGTTGGTAAAAACAACTTTGACAGAAAAGGTTTTCTTTAGAATAGATGCAAAACCCGATTTAAAGCTTTGTCTCTTCCCTGTATGGATCCAGAAATCTGAGGGAACCATCTGAAGTCAGATATTTCAGTCCCAGAGGCAATCAGCTCTGAAGTGTGTGCAGAACTCATACCACTGTGGAAAATGTTATCTTCTATCAGGATCTCAAAAAAAAAAAAAAAA
>VYZM01021721.1:49225-66671 GCA_013398915.1 Dromas ardeola
CCCCAACATTTACAAGAAGGGTAATGAATCCCACGCCTTTGTGTATGACTGTTTGTTCAGTTTTGCATGGGGCAAAATAAGGTGTTAAGTATTAATTTGGTAGGTCAGTAACTGCGGATCTGACTGTGTACAAGCGAAGTGCAATATGGGCTTTTGAAGATTTGCATGTGCAACACATTGTATTTCCATAGTCATAAAAGTTTTCCACAGTTTCAGGTTTTTAATTGTAGGGTTTTGGCAGGAGGGGAAACAGTGAGGGGCACTTTTCCGTGGTTGGTTGATTTAGGTTTTTTTTTAAACAGGGATATGTGAACAGGTGCATGAAAGGCTTCATACTGAAACTTGTATGGAAAAGTGGAAAGAATAGACAGGAGAGTAGAGGACTGAATTTCAGTTTTCCGGGTTTATTGATTTACTTTGCTTGTGTTCCTGCCTTTGACTTGGATCTGGTGTATGAACTTAGCTAAAACCAATAAATCTTTACACTTCCTTGTATCTTCTTAATGGAGAAATGCTTGGAGTAGAACTCAGTATACCAGAAAAGTGAAAGGACAAATTGGGACAAACCTAAGCAAATATGGGGTTTTTTTAAATGGTATGGATTTACCCTCCATTTGCTGATAGTTCCAATTGGAAGCAAATGTAAGGGCCTCTTGAACCTAAAGGAAACCCAGTGTCAGAACAGAGGGAGAATGCAAAATAGCCTTAGGTTTGTCTTCAGGACAAGCATAGCTTGGTACTAGAATGTGATGAAAAAATAATATATAGAAATGTTATGCTATAATTTTTAATACATAAAGTAGTTTCAAGTCCCCAGTAACAAGACTTAAGCTGAGGCAAGACTAATCTTGCCACTTACTGCTGATGTTTCTATCTGTTGTAGACACATGTGATATGCTTGTAACTGTTTCAAACTAATGTTAGGATCACTTTTGAAAATTTAAATGCTTTATTTACCTAAGCCAGGTTATAATCAAGTGTCTTGGCAAAACATATAGCAGTTTATCTATAGTACATCTGTGACTCTGCCCTATGGAAAGTGCCAAATTAAAGGGAGGGGGCAGAAACTGATTCATCTGTGTGGCTGAAGCATGGTAGGAATTGGGCTAGGAGCATTGTTCCCTGATTCTGTGTTCCCTTGCTGCTTTCATCTCCTGCCCCAGGAAGTTGAGGAATTAGAGGAATGGTGGCAGAGGGCACTGCTGCTACCATCTTGATTTCACTCCAGCAACCCCATCCATGTTAGGACTATGCTACAAGGAGGGAGGACAGGAAGGAAGTAGGGAAGGAATAAATACAGATGGGATAATAAGCACTATCCTCCCCTCGCTCCTACTATATCTGTTCTCACTTCATCTTTGTTACTGTGGTACCAGCAGTGTGGAAAAGTGAAGAGTGAGAGTGTGTGTGTGTGAATAAAGGGAGAATACATTGGTGTAGGCATAGACTACAGAAGTGCTTTCTGGGTTCTTGAATCAATTCTCCCTGTTTCCCCTGTCATGCTTCTGTTACACTGAGTCTGTTACTCTAGACTGTCTGTGCAGGCTCTAAGGCAGCATAATGTGATTTAATGTGGTATGGTGTGTTTGAATGGAGGATGGGAAAAGAACAGCTGGAAAAGAGTAAGTGAAGACCTTAAGAATCACCTTCCCTGAACACTTAGGGTCAGCAAACAAGGGGAAAAAGCAGAGGGAGAATGTGCTATGAATGCAAATCATGGGAAAATGAAAAACAACAGAAGATAGTGACCTTCCCCTTTTTTTGCAGGTGCAGCTCTGCTTCTAGCCCTCATTTACCTAACTTGTTTCCCATTTGCCTCTTTCCGGTCTCTCTCTCTCTCTCTGTCTCTCTCGCTTCAAAACAAACTAACAAACTTCCACAAAAACCTGTAAAGCACTTATCCCTAGACACTCCTCTCACTCTTACTAGACTATTCAGAGAGAGACCAGAAACTTAGTTCACTTTCCCCACAGCTAGGGATTTGTTTGAGCCTTTCAGCTCAAACAAATGAGGGCCTTGACCTGGTAAACTTAGCAAGGGACTATGCTCAAACAGGTAATGCAGAGCCTCAGTGGGGCTTTGCTAGTTAGCAAAAAATCTACCTTCCTCTCTCCCCCCAAAAAGTGTATTTACAGGAATAGGCTGAAACCATCTTCTTACTTTAGATGTCTGTAGTGTGATTCAGAGGATTTAGTGTTTATCAAAGCAGAGAAATGATGCTTAAGGAACTGTATACTGATCCCTCAGTATAGCTACAAACATGATATCGTTCAGTGTACTGTACCAAGCCAGGCTTTTCTGCTTTTTCCAGAAATATCTAATAGTGTAGAAATAGTAATGCAACAGAAGATGACATGGTCTAGGGCAGTAGATGAGAACCTTCAGAAGTCACTTTTCTGTTAGTGAAGTTGCATCATTCAGATCTTTGGAGATGTTTATCATCTCAGTTTGCCACCTCATACTCAGAATTCAGTGAATTCAACTTCTTAAGGTATAATCTTGAAGTTCTCATAAGCTACTGAATAAAGTTTAGCCAGCCACGGCTGCCCTTGGAGGCACACTTGATCAGTACCAGAGTTCACTAGATGCATATGAAATCATTTAGCTTCAGTAACGTGATCCCTCAAAAATTGGCAAGTTACGGCTTTGAACCATTTTAAGTTAAAAAGTGAACTATTTGAAGTTCCCTAAATTTTCTCCAGTTTGCTCTCGTCTCTTCTATGCTATCAATTTACCTGCTACTTTGAAGAGCTGAAGAAAATGAGACTCCCACCTTTGGACAATCTGTTCTTTGACTTTGACTAGCACCAGCTTGGAAGTGGTAACATGTCTGATAAACTGTGACAGCTTGAATTTCTTCCTGCCACCCCTTTATAGTATTTAATAGTTCTTCCTTTAAATAGATGCACATTAAGCAAGAAAATAAAGGTAATTATTTTGTAGCTAGATGCCTCTGCCTGTATATTTCAGCACAATGTTTTTATTTCAAGTCTCGTGTGACCTTGTAACATTACAGTTACCTCTTCTGTTTCCCTGCATCTACATGTGTTTATTTGCTATAAAACTATTTCCCAATAGCACTTTGCTCTTATTTGGTAATTCACTGATGCAGAGAATAAAGAAGTTAAATTACAAAGATAATTCCTTTCTGAAAGAAACATAAAAAGTAAATCCTAATGGCACTGTTGCCAGTCTAGGTCAATTTGTGGATTTTATGTTTATAATGTGCATCTGTCAAGTCACAGTGTAGTGGTTTAAAGGACTGTAAGCATGACCTGGATTTTAAACTCTAATTTGATAACCTGTAAAGCAAGATTGTTGTGAATATTGTGTAGCTTACTAGTATTTCTGGAACACCTGTAAACCCAAAGCTTCTGAGGGGAAAGAGCTATATAGTTTCATACTGATCAAAGAGGAAAATCTGGTATCTTCACATGCCTAAGACAGTAGTAATATGCAGTTTCCCTATTCTGCTTCCTGAATTCATCAAAGAAATAATAGAATCTCAGTTACGTAGGATGCATCTTTCAGCATACTCTTGGGGAGAATGCCATACTTATCTATGACAAAAAATTCATTTCCAAGGCCCCAGTGCTCTCCTGCTCTGAATTTTTTCTTAGCTTTCTTGCTGGGAGTGTGAGTCAGTTTAATTATTTACTAAATAGGTCCCTAAATGCACTGAACCTATATCAGCTTACTGCCATTACAGTTGTAAAGTAGTATGGTATCCTAAATGAAATTCATAGAGAAGTGTTTTGATTTATAGAAGGAATCACAGCCAAAGTTCCAGTAATAACAGATAAAACTGTGGAAATTATTCTTGACATTCTAGGTATTTTTCTGTTGGTTTTTTTTTCCTTGGTTAATTTCTTAAGTTTTTTATTTTTTCCTTCCACCAATTAAGTGAAGTCAATGTATGCTGTACTGAAAAGATATCACACACTCCTTGATATTTATACACAAAACTGGAAGGAGCACAGATGCTCAGTGTATGAATGCATATTTTCTTAAAGCTCTTAATACTGATGTTTCAAACTGAACAAGAGATAATGAAGATGTCTCTTCAAAATTATCACCATGAGTTTTGTCCAAAGACTAACCCAGAGCAGACAAAAGAAAATTATTTCTCTGCCAGATGATCAACAAACTAACAGGGAGCCATTAGTGTTTTTCTCAACTCTGTGTATGTGATATATAAAATATATTCTTGTATTTATTTTATATCCACATATAAATATGTGTTCATCTGTTTATCTGAATTATCCAGGTAAAACCTGAAGTAACTGAAGATGTAAGTTGAGAATTGAATACTGGGAAAAATAGAGCACTTTGTGGTTTACAGAGGGGGGAAAATAAGAAACCTGATGGTGACCAGATAGTATGTGGCAGACAACATGCCTGGAATGGTAAATTATGGATCTGACTTCCAAAAAGTTGCAATGACAGAGCAGGAACTGTTGATTGTACGAGAGGTCTTTGGCATATCACCCAAGGACATGGTGCTAAGTTGATGATGGTTTGCTGAAGCAGATGTGAATTTGGAGAAAACAGATCAGTAGGCCTGATTCTGCTTCAGCAAAATCTTGAATTAGGCTGGAGGGGTGAAATAAGACTGAAGGCTCAAAGTCAAGACCTGCTGGATGGAAGAAAAAGACATGTCCAAACCCTGGCTCTGTTACAAGTGTTGCTTATCATATGCTGACTGTGAGTCTTGTTTTCATTAGAGCAAAGATGTAATGTGTATGAATATTCATAGAGAATGATTCACTTGTTGGCTATGTCTTCATACTCTTAAGATCAATGGATTGTATGCCAGTTAAAGTAATTACCAAAGATAACTCTAAGCTGCTGAATTCTAATCTGGATTCCAAGCACTGACTATGGGAACTGCTGTTTTACTTTATCCCCTTCTGAAAACAAGTCTGGTTGGTCTCCACATTCAGAGGTGACTTAGCTGGGGCTGCCTTGTTATTTCTGTCTGTACTGCTCATACAATGAAGTAATTTTTTTTCCAATTTGCACTATTTTCAACCCAAAGGTTATTTCAGAAGTCTTAATTTGACGTGAAATTTGACAGAAAAATATTTGCCAAGTGTCCCTTGAATATAGTGAATCATATTTTTATTCCACTACAATGCAGTGCAGGTGGTAGCATCTGCTTTAATATCGCATAATCAGAACATCTTATCCTAATGACATGGCAGTAAGATTTATGAATGTGTTTCTGTGATGATGATAAACTAATGCATGTAATCCAGTCATCTCCAAAACTGAAGTATTTTGATGTTTCCCTCCAGAGAAAAACATTCCTCTAGCAGAGAGCTTGGAGAGGTAAATCTGACATCTTAAATAGATAGGACACAAGCACAAACCACCTTGGGAAGCAAAGTTTTTGCGTTTCACCTGAATGGTATTTGCTGTGTGCAGTATAAGATAGGGGGTGTATTAAGATCTTCTTGCATAAGACTTCTGTGTTTTTTACTTAAAGTGTTCTATCATTCTGTAGTTCGTAATTAAATTTCCATTAAATTATCTTTGTCCTATACATTCAATGCCTTGGTGACATTCCAGCCAATGCTAACCTATATACGAATAAAAACAAGCTCTTAGGAATTGAAGCAGGTGATCTAAAGAGGTGCCTTCCAAGCTCAACTATTCTGTGACTCAATTATTCTGTGATAACACTCCCATATGCTTCATAAAACTGTTCTCATTAAGTTTAAGTGCAGGTCTTCACAATGCAGTTAACGTAAGCTCTTCTCTGAAATTTCATATTAATTCCATTCCTTTCTTTCATGTGGAAAACCTCTTTTTTTGGGTTTTTATGTCCAGCCTAAGGTATGAAGTTGTGCTTTGCTTTATTTATAATTGTAACCTCTATATATGCTTTACAGTGAGGGTACAAGTGAAAAATCACGTAAGAATGGGTCTTCTTCCAGTGGCCTTACCATCACTCCCAGTTTCACCTGCAGACTTATGGTCACCCAACAGACCTGGAGAAAAAATGGCAAAAAAAGTCACTGGATCTTGAGAGGTGTTCAGAACATGCATTAACAACTTCAGAAACAGTTAGACTGTAGGAAATGTGGTAATAGCATCAACGCAGGTACAGAGACATGGACCCCAGCTACCCCTGGTAACTGTGCATTAAATGTACTTACTACTAAAAAACCCCAAACAACAACAAAAAAACCACCACCACCCCAAACAAACAAAAACCTCCTCCTCTAGCTGAATTTAAGATATGTTTATGCAAGTGCTATGTAAGCATGTATCAGGAGAGCATTTGTTGTAAGCTCTTTTGTAACACATACTTTAATAACTGTTTCAAGAAGGGAAGAGGAACACATCTTAAAATTCAGAGCTACTTATATGGACCACACAGACTGGTTGTAAAATGTCAATGAAAGCATGATGTAATTCTCTTAAAGAATGTGTTAATTGCATCTGAAAAAAATTGAAATGTGTCAAGTGAATAGTTTTCTTTTATTGAAAGTAGTCTTCTGTAATGAAAAGTATATATACAAAGTATTTTAGTGTTACTACAGATTATATTAAACCTGAAAATCTCAGTCATAAACATTATAAATGATTAGGTAAATATTTCTTGAATTAAAATGCTCTTCAATGTAGGAAGCTGAATGTATCCAAAGTAGTGATTTTACCTGAAACTGAGAAAAGCAATTTATGATCTGATCTGGCGAACTTCAGAGGTACAAAGGGAAAATCATATTAGAACCTTTTGTTACTGGAAGAAAGGAGAGTTGTTATAACAAGCTTTTGTGCAAGAAAAAGATCTGTTCTGGCCTGCTTTGCAGAACATACTGTAGTGTTGTGACAAATACTTAATAGTCCACAATAGTTACTCACCTATACTTTATCCAGTGCATGCTACATTTCATAATAGTTGTAGATTAGAAAACCGTTGCAACAGTTGTGCTCCAAATTTGTTTTGCTTTCATTGTATTCTCCATTTTAATTAGGAAATCTGGTAGCATCTTTAGTTTCATTTGTAGATGGTGAACCCCAGCTGGTTCTCATTTCACATAAACTACTTGCAAAAGGACAGGCTGTAGAAGACAGCATTCTTTTTTAACACAGGGAAAAGAGTTTGTCTTCAGAGTAAATGATTTGGTACAAAGGGAATTTATGCTCTAGAATGTATTTAGTTTGGATTCACTAGTCATTTGTAGTTTTTTATTTAATCAAAGTTCCTGATTATCCAGGGACTAATTGAGAAGAACAGGAATAGCAGCTGCTCACTTCCTTTGGAAACCCAGATTTGGGTACTCAGAAGCAGAGGTTCCAAATTAGTTGAGACTAATAAAACTGCCATGCTAGGCAGCTTGCCTAGTTTGCTGGGCAGTATGCCCGTAAATGTAATTTTACAGTGAATGTATTTTATTTGCTTTTCTTAACTGACAAAGTAAACAGTACTGTTTCTGTCATGGAGCAAAACTATCCCTTATCAATAAGGGCTAATAGAGATGAAACAATTTCCTGATGACAGAGCAGTAGTTTGGTGTTTGTTAATGAGACCACGTTTTTCTTTCCAAGTAGGAAAAGAGTGGACTTCCGGCCTTTCTATGACATTCAGACCCTTTAAAATAATAAAAGAATTCTGTTTCATTTGTCTTCTATGTCAGTACAAAGGTGTCTAATCCATTTATTTCACAGCCAGTAAAATTTGGCTAACTTTATAACAATAGATTGCTTCAGCTACTGTTATAGTCTGGCATTTGCAGTAACAACTGCAATTTTTGTATTTATTTCAATCATATGAAAGAGGTTTTTTGTGAACTGAAAGTAACACATAGTAGCCCAAAATTTAGGCTCCAGTTTTATTTTTTGGCAAATAATTTTGGGTCCATATTCACGTTCAAGTGGTTAACTAAAATACTTAACCTGGAAATGAATCTAGAGAAATCCTATGTATGTTCATTATAAGGGTTTAACTCCTATTTTTTTCATGCCCTAAAAGTAATGGGAATTCACTGTTAAAAGAGAATGGAAGCGATCCTTTATAGATTGATGAATTATGCTGACAGCATCCTGAACTTCAGATGTAAATGTGTATATAAAAAACAGAAGAATACTGAGTCCATGAATGGGTCTGTTTCTAGGTCCAGTTCTTGCATTCAGTTTGTGTTGAGAAAGGCATGTTTTAATTTGCAGAACATCCAAAAGCTTTTTGAATTAAGTGTTCTAGCAAACCTGTAAGCCAAAATGGCTAAACTGGAATATGGTAGCTTTGGAGGCTCATACGTGGAACCAGTTCTACAGAGCAATTAGTCTCTTTCTGCAAATGACATATACTTTTTAAGTTTTGCAAATTCAAATAGGTGTTCTGATGCATGGAACTGTGGCTCTGCATTTTCTTACCTCTTTATTAGTCCTATATATCATGTGTATTTTATAAGGAGAAATTTAAATTTATTTGACTTACCCTTGATAACATGATTTGACATGGGAACTTGTTCATTTTACATTTGTATAGAACTGAGGATAAATGCCTTGAAATGGTTGGGAGACACATCATGATGGACTTTGTGGGTGGTAAGAACCTGAGAATGCCTAGCATGGTTGATAATAAAAGGTGCTATATATAACTGCAGACTTCCAGGATCTCTTTTGTATCCTGTGCCATTGGATGTATCTACTTTATGGAAGCAGCATGCTGGGCACTTCAGAACTCTTTTGTAAGCATATAAAAAGTTTGCACCAAATACTCAAAACTGGATATACAGTTTACCTGAAACTTACTTATTTCAGTTGTGGTAATTGAGCAGAAACAGTAACAGCGTGCATCAGTGAGTGTAAAATAAAAAGCTGAGCACTTGAGTGGGTTTTCATTGTGGTAGTACTGTTAAGATCCTTTGCTAGGTAAACACATTTTTCTGTGAGCACATACAGCTCCTCCATAGAATAGGTCAGTGAGGAGACCTATATATCTAATCACACATTCAGTATGAGCTGCTTCATGTTCGCTCTAAAGTCAGCTTCTGGTTTCAGTGGGTGTTTAATCTGTCTCTAGTTGTCTTGGTATTCGTATTTCTTCTAGGATCCACTGGAAAAACAGCAACAAAGGATGTCACATTTTTCTTGCCACCTGTAATAATGTTTCTTCAGCTGGAGGTATTACAAGTTTCTCTCACCTATGTGAACCTTAAAAATATTAAATGTTGCTTTTGGATGTCAGGTTACTGTTGTGTCTGTTTTGCAACATTGCCTCTCTGTATAATGCTTTGTCCTGTAATTAGGAAATTATGTTAATCCATTAAGTATGGAAAGTAAATATCATAGGAGAATATATCATTCTCTGATTTGGAAATCGTCTGTGGCACAATGTTTGATACAGCGACTTCCTTACCCGTTGGCCAGTTCTGCAAGGAGTAAGATGTCCCATATTCTGAATAATGGAGTAGCAAAATCAACAAAATGTGTCATTTTAGATCAGGATTTAACTTGCCACGGAGAATTTTTGCCTCTTGGTTAAACATATTCTTTAGGCAGAGAAAGAGAAAAACTTGAAGACAGCTTTTTCTAAAGATATTTTCATTAATCTTCAGGAAGCAATTGATAAAAGAGTATTTTGTTTATAAGCATAAGCATTAATCTCACACAGCTGTTAAAATTTCTATTTTCATTGATGTGATGAGTAATGTGGGATATGGTGCCTGTCATAGTTACCCACTTGTTGTTCCTAGTTTAATGCTTTTAATCCAAGCAGATTCACTTCTGTTGAATTTGCTGTTTCTAGGAGAAGTATATTTTTCCTTTCTCTGTTTCCCACAGACACTTTCCTCAAAATAGCTACTGAAGCTTAAATTTATACAGAAGTACTTGATATTGTCAGTTTCTGTTAGTGTGAATTCAGCATATTTGTCTTCACAGATGCAGGGTGGGTCATATTAAACCAGCCTAGTGATGTTCCCAGTTACTTATAAATTACTGCACAAAATGTTTCAAAGAGGGAAAAATACTAATATGAAATTAAATTTTACTAAGTCAAAAAAGCTGTCTTTTTAGTATTCTTTTTTAGGCCTTATGTCTAAAGCTGAGCTTAGATTTCACAAAAGTATTCATATCACATTAATAAAGTTGAGGCAAATTCAGGACAGAGCTTTATAGCCTGGATAACCAAAGAGCAGATTATTTCATAATGAGAAATAATGATAAGAAATATGTCTCTCAGTTGTGTCTATGTTGGACTGTTTCTCCACGTAGTCTTCTGGATGAAAATTGTCTCTTGATTGCAGGAAATCAGTTTTGTAGCTTGTTAACCCTCCTCTTTGCTCAGAGGTTCTGTTGCAGAAAAACAGATCCCTGGTATCTCAGTGTCCACTGGTGCCAATTCCTCTACCAATCCGCACCTACTTTAGTGTCTGTCTGTTTTAAGGAACACTTAGTGCTCTCCACTCTTTAATCGTACGAAGTGAGTTATTTCTGTAAAGATCCATTGTTTTTACTCTCCATGGAAGACCTATGTCGTCATGTATTTTTTTTGTGGCATTTTTCTGTAAGTCAGGAATACCCCGCAACTTGAATGCTACACGTAGTCTTGGTCATCTCATCTCAACAGCTGTACAATAAAACAAGAAAAAGTATATAGAGAAGCAGCAAGAGTGTTGAAAAGTATGGTTTGGGTTTAATCTGAGGATAACAACTTGCAGGATAACAACTCTTTAGTGAAACAGGGATGTTGTAGGGGAGAAAGGGGAATAGGACTGGAAACAGACGGTAAGATAGTGGCATGAAAAAGTGAGCTGTGATTAACCAGCGGGTTGGTTTTTGTAATGTCAGAGCATTTGCTGAAAAATGATAGAAAATGGATTTGAAAATAAATCAGTTAAATCTACAGAGGGTAGATCCTTCAATGTCTATGAAACATGATGGTTCCTATCCGGTCTGTGATTCATAAAGAATTATTGAGAAAGATAGAGCAGGAGAATGATCACTATGCACCTGTGTTGCACTGAACATCATTAGAGACAGAGCACTGGGCCAGACAGACTTTTAGTCTGAACAAGCATGACTCTTCTTGTGGTGTCATAAGACTTCCAAAAATACATGGCTGTTTTCTGCCTCTGAGTCATATGAATTTGATGGATACCTGTCTTGATTACACTACAGGCACTAGGACCAAGGACTGTACGGGGTCTAAAGACTAAGCCAGTTGGCTGAGGAGTGTTTGCTCTTTGTTGGCAAAGCAGCTGATTTTTAACAAGGATTCTTTGTGTGCATCAAAGAGCTGAAGGAAATGGACACTGTGAACAGATTTGAAAATTGGACCTCCGTACATTTCTTTGAGATATCAAATCTTCTGGCCCTATGTTAGCACTGACCTCCTTCAATGAAACGTCTGTGTTTTCAGACTAATGTTCCAAATGGTACTTGCATAAGTTAATGCAAAAATCTCTATTTCACAGTGCTCATAGACACTTCTATATCCCTAGTGGGATTTATACACATATGCTTAATAGATTAATAAAGTAAATTATTAGTAGTGCTTATTCTGCTGAGTTGGTTCCATAACAGCTTCGTGGGCAAGAAGAGTAATTTCCAAAACTTAATGAAATGCAGGAAGGCAAACAAAAATTGAACACTAAGATTTGCCATAAGGGACTGGCCTGATCCAGTAGGTTGTTGTGGCCAGGCTGAGAAGCCTTTGCTTCAGAGAGATTTGAAAAAGCCTGAGAACTATTTATGAACCATAAGAAATGTTATTCCTAATTCTCAATTTTTAAAGAATGTTTTGTCCAGCAGTATAGTTTGTCTAAATATTTAGGATTTTTATAGAGGATAGCTTTGAATACTTTTGTTAATCATATATACCTAATCTCTCTCTCAATTTCCGTCCAAGTCTTGTCCTCCGTTTTACTCTAGGGCAAAGAGTTCATTTGTGCATGAATTCTGTGTGTACTTTTAGTACTATTTCTTATCTTTCTTTTTACTAGAGCATAAATTTACTTTCGCAGGATCATTCATTATATCATTTCTCAACTTAAGTTTTTCAACTGTTATGTGGGTTTTTTGCGTTTTGCTTCGTTGTTGTTTTTTTGTTGTGGTGGTGGTGGTTTTGGTTTGTTGGGGTTTTTTTGGCAGAGGGCAGGAATACAGTTTCCCAGGCATTGGATCTGGAATTATGTAACTTAGAAGACCTACTTGAAATGTTGACCTTCATGAAAGAAAATTTGAAGCTGTGACCTTGAGGACAGTGAATACCTGAGATTAGAAGGGAAAGTAAAAAACATAGTTTATTTTAAATGTCAGAATTCGGGGGGTCTAGCTCTTCTTAATTGTAATATTTTTACAACTAAATGTGAACTGTAGTATCAAATAAGACTTTTGTATGCCATTCATCTCTGCATTTATTTTAAGATCAGAAATGTTCATGTTTTGGTTCAGAAACTTTCCTCTTGTGTATTTTACCAGGTAATGTTTTATTTAGTTGAGGTTTAAATCCAAATAATTTATTCATTGTGGTTTTTTGAAATTTTAACTAGCTAGAAATTTGAACTAGTTAGGTGACAACTGAAAGAAAATAATTAGGGTTTTTTTTTTTCATTTAGTACAATAATAAATAATGCAATTTTAGTTTTGGTTTTAAGATATGCAAAGTCGGAAGCTGTAACATTTCCCTTTATACTGTGTATAACAGAGAGTAAACTTAAAATATCTGATAACAATTTAAAGTTAAATTATTAAATGCTTTTTTAAGCTTTTATGAACAATATTTAAAACAACACTGAAGGAATGAAGAACTTTCAACAGTTGATAGAACTGCTATAGAGGAGCTGAAGAAACCTCACTTTGCACATGCCATTCTGTCAGCATCAGCTTTTAAATGTAAAGATGAGACTTTGTACAAACATAAGTCAGGAAATTTGGTTATGGTACCAATAGCAACTGTAATTTAATATCCATGAGTCCTGTGGAGGAGTTACTATGAGGTGATTTGTGTTCTTAAAGTATCATAAAGTATCAGCCAGATCCTTTAGCATACTGTTAAGGGTGCTTTATTCCTGTCCCCCTGCCCCAAGTTGAAATTCAGACTTGTATTAGAAAACTTAATGGGTTTATTTTTGAAAACAGATGTTTGGCTTTGACTTTGCTACTTCATAATGCAGTAAATTTAACTACATTCAGTTCCCTCCATATTTTAAATCAAATTATTTAGTATAATATGTTTAAAAGCACCATAGTTCTTAACTGCTTGTCACATTTAACTTGTATCAGCAGCACACAAAAATGGTGGCTTTACAGTGCCAGGGTGATACCCACCTACCTGCATAAGTTAGTTTAGTTTATTTAGTTAATGAGTTTAGTTAGCTCATTTCCATCTCGGAGGTATAGTACTGTGCTTCACCTAAGGATGCCCCTTCATATAAGAACTCCCAGTAATATGTTGACTAGAGACTTTGCCAGCTCTTTTACTTTCTACCTGAAATAGTTCAGTGTCAGGTCTTTGTTCAGCTTTGTCTAATCTATATTTCCCTCTAGAGCTTCCCCCTCCCCCTTAGTGTGGACCCTTTACACTTTCTAGCTGAAAACAAATATTTATTTTTTTTATTCCCATTCTAGTTATTCTTAAAAAAAAAAAAACTCTATAGTCTTGGGGTTTTTTATTACATAAAGGGTAATAAATGAAGGAGGGGTTCTATTTACCCTTCCGCCTATTCCAGTGAAGCACATGAAGGGGAAATAGAGCAAGTGGTGTCTATATTAACAAATAAATTAAATTTAAGCTATAAGCAGATGAATAGGATTTCTGGCTGGGTAGTCCTGGAGGATGCTGTATAAATAATGTTCCTTAGGCGGTCATTCTAGTGATCATCAAAAATTATTCTGTTCCCAGCAGCTGTGGATGGTTATTTAGGACTAAGGATTAACTTAATTAGAGAGGTATGCCAAGTTCTAAAAGGCCAAGATCCAAATGTGTATTTTTAACTTTTGTATTTGATGGTGTCATGAAAACTACTGAGACAGGTTGAAGAGATGAATCAGCAATTGTGTTCCTCTGGGGTCACTGAATACAATACAGCATGCGGCTGAGGAAGAAACAAGGTGGGAAATGTCAGGGGTGCAAATTGTGCACATTTGTTCATTGCAGCTCAGGAGTCATCTTGCAGCTGAAAAAAGCATGGAAGACTTCTGAGGCTTACCCAAGCCACTTGAAATTTCATTATACTATTAAGTACAAAGCAATGTGATACTTGAATTTGAATCTTTAAGCAGTTTAGTAACATGTATTTATTCATACAAAAAAAAAAAAAAAGGGGGTGGTAGTTAGTTATTAGCTGTGTCTTCTAAATGTAAAAGGAATTTGTAGGCCACCCAAACCATTAATATTAAGGCAAGATCTGCATTTCAAGAGTTCTGGTCAAAAAACACACCCCTCTCCATGACTGATAAAGTTGGCAACCTCATTATTAGGAGCAACCTTGGAAAAACATCTGACTTATGAGTTACCTAAATGTTGACATTCTTATCTCTGGACAGCTGCTGGTTCAAGGCAGCCATGAAAGATTCAAATTTAATTAAGGCTTTTCATAATTCTGAAGAACATCTTGCTCATAGTGAATATGTCTGTTAAATATTGCGTTCTTTCTGGACACAGTAAGTTACCGTTTTACATACAGAAAGTAGGTTAAGAAATTTGCAAGGTATATTGGCTCTAAGCACAATAGTTCTACCAGAGATTTTCATTATATTTGAAATGCAAATCTCAGATTGGGATTTATAGGGTAAAGCTAGCTGAGCAAAATAAATTTAGGCATTCAGACCAGTTTCTCTGTCTGCACTTCCTGGAAGATCTTGTTACTTAGGTAATTATAACAAACAGGGTTGCAGTATCTTTATATGCGGGCTGGGCTCTAAATTAGTGTGAGCGTGTGGCTTAGAAGGAATGATAACAATTTAGACTTACGTCTGTTTAACAGTAAAACTTTGGCTATTAATAGCGAGCAATTTTTACTGCTCAGGCAAAAAAGTAAATTCTTTTCTTCTTAGGGACCTGAAAAGGTGAGTAGATTGGTTCTTTTATTTTGCTGGTATATAAATTAATCTAATAAATCCTTCAGGTTAGAATTTGCTTGTACTGTAATATTAGAGATAGTTTTTGTTCAGTCCTTACCAAAGCTGGAAAACCTTCTTTTTCAAAATATATGTTTATTTTTATATAGGTAAGTAAGTCATGGTGTTCTGCATCTGTTGATGTCATTCAGGAATGAAAAGTGTAAAATGAATTGCAATTAAAATGCCAGCAAATAGATGGATCAGGTTTGAGGCACTCAGCATGCCTTGGGATTGATACAGGTGTCTTGTTATTAAATAAGAATTAAAAAAGAATCCACAATTGCAGATATTTCTATAGAACTAGATCAGAAATGGTAACTGAAAGCATATGAGATCTAACAAGCTATTTTCATAATATTGCTCAGAACAGTCAAACTGTAAGAAGGGAGTGTCTGGGAAAGTAAGACTTGCCTGAAGCACAAGCAACAGGTCTGTCTAGAAAAAGATGTCAAGCAAGTAATATTACATTATCGCTCTGGAGCAAAGAACATTGCTTTCATTAATAAATAGTTGTTGGATCAGCAGGTTTTACTCTCGCTTAATGCAGTTAAGCAGCAAATACACTGTGCATACAGGTGACAAAACAGGCAGAGTGTGGAGGCTGGGAGGAGACAGAAGACTTCGTTCTGGTGGTATTTTTCAGCAAAACTTTCTGGTTTGTGCCAAGGTCTTGATTGAAGGTTTTTCCATAAGTAAAATTTCAAGTTTGTAATGTAATATATCAGCATTTTCTGCTCCTGTTTCACTACAGATAGTCAAATGCTATATTTGATGTTTAGAAGAAACGGTAGTCCTACATTTCTTGTTAATAACAACTGTGTATCGCTCTAGCTGCTTTAAGCACATGGAGCAGTAGCTTACAGCACAAATAAGAGCATGCAGTGCGATCTAGCAACAGAAACTCTATGCTATTTTTAGTATTTTTCCCTCTTTTTCTCCCTCCTAATTTTGAGACAGTCTGCTGTCCTAATTTACCAACACAGATGGTGGCCATGGATTTCTGGGGGAGTCGCTGGTGGCCACATCCACCAAAGGAGCAAGGTGGCCCAGGTGCCTCTTTGGCAGCTGTTTACTGTGGGTGGATTTCCTCTCACCAAGGAGATTATTACCGATGTTATGGTTGCTTTGAACTAGGGGAAATACTGTAAGGAAGGAGGCTCGTTGCAGTTGAGAGTAAGGTATCTCCAAAGTATTTAGGGAATCTGCTGAGCTACTGGTGGGTAAATGTGACAGCAGAAGATGGAATTCTACCAAAACCAACAAATTGAAGCAACAGAATCAGAGGGAGTGTCCGTAAAGTTCACATGCGTAAGNCGTAAGCGGTCTTAAATTGTAAATTTATATCAGCTGTCGTAATGACTTTCCAGATTATTCTGAGGATAGTTTGTGTTATTTACAATACCATTAAAGGAAATACTTGGGTCAAATGCATTTTGGTGAAATTCAGTTACATTTAGCATTGTTCATACTTAAATTATTATTTTGACAAAAATGGAGGGACCAAAACCAACCATTCATTTACATTAATCTTTGCCTTGGGTGACTCTAAAGATTTTTTCTTCCATTTTCTGAGAAGGCATTCTCGTATCACTTTCCAGATCAATTTGATCTGATGTTAAAATAAGTTAAATAAATGGTAAAGCTCAAGTAGTTTCTGACTCTTATTCCTGCATCTGTCCCTCTAGATAGTGGTGTTGTATACATTGACTGGAATGGGACATAGGACACACACCTTACCGATAACACAGAGGTTATTAATAAATTACCTTTCTTTGAGTATATTTCAGCAGCACTGTGGAGAAAAGCCTGTGTCTCGGTATTCTTAGTTTGTAAGAGAAGCCAATAATTTTGACTTGTTAGTAAAATTTTTCCATTGCACTGGGCTTATTACTGAGATTGAGCATTTCTTATGATGCAGTAATTTAGATTCAGCCATAAGTGTACTTTTAAGGATTTATTATTTATTGTCTGACGAACCCTCTGAAACAAAAAATGGGTAAGCTTTTTTTTTTAAAGCCAACTTTATCCTCTGGCTACTGATTCTACTTTCTAGTCTTTAGGCAGGCTTACACTGAAAGAGTAACTGTGGGTGGTATAGCTATCAGTCATGTCATTGATCATGGTGACCAGTGTCTGAACTGTCACTGGATGAACACTGTACAAAAATATTTTCATCTATGTGAATTGCCATTAGAGATTATTGTAATATTTATTTAAATTCAAAATAATTGAATTCTTAGCATAGGTAATTGCATGATAAGTAAAGGTTAGTGAAATTTCAGTGGCATTGGAATAATCAGCCCCACAAACATATGACTATTGCCTATATGTGTACCGACAACCTGCATCATTTGAAGGATATCTCTAG
>VYZM01021726.1:5027-17511 GCA_013398915.1 Dromas ardeola
GCCCTCAGCACAGGAAGGACATGGACCTGTTGGAGCGGGTCCAGAGGAGGGACACGAAGGTGATCCGAGGGCTGGAGCACCTCTGCTATGAAGACAGGCTGAGAGAACAACAACCCTGTTCAGCCTGGAGAAGAGGAGGCTCCGGGAAGACCTTATAGCGGCCTTCCAGCACCTGAAGGGACCTACAGGAAAGCTGGGGAGGGGCTGTTTGCAAGGGCATGTAGCGATAGGACGAGGGGCAATGGTTTTAAACTAGAGCAGGGTAGGTTTAGATTAGACATTAGGAAGAAGTTGTTTCCAATGAGGGTGGTGAGACACTGGCACAGGCTGCCCAGAGAGGTGGTGGAGGCCCCATCCCTGGAGACCTTCAAGGCCAGGCTGGATGAGGCTCTGAGCAATCTGATCTAGTTGAAGATGTCCCTGCTTACTGGAGGGGGGTTAGACTAGGTGACCTTTAAAGGTCCCTTCCAACCCAACACATTCTATGATTCCATGATTCTATGAAATCATGCTCAGATGTTGGTGTTCAACCTACTAAATATCACAGATATCATCTTAAAAATTTCATCTGAAAAGGTCTGTTAGATTAATATTGCAGTTATCTTAAAGTAGAAGCCTACTGAAAGAAATATTAAAACACAGAGAAATAAGCAAAAGCAGCCTATTTTGTGTTGCATTTTACTACAACCGCTTTGTCTTTGCTGAACTTGCAGTCAATACTAATGCAGAGTTCTGTCTTCTTTCTAGTGCTTGCTAAATATTCTGACAAACATGATGTTATTAACTAACACAATGGGAGAAAAAAAACAGGTAGAACAAGCAACAATTTAAAAAATGGTCATCATCCTCTCTGCTCAAACCAACCTCCCCCATGTCATTATCAACCCAGTAGCAAATTCATCAGAGAGGCTGGACCAGATAAGTAGGCATAGGTAGCTATTAAGATATATGTAAAACATTTGCAAAACACTGCTGTAAAATACTGTGACTAC
Organism: Dromas ardeola; assembly: GCA_013398915.1. Taxonomy (NCBI): domain Eukaryota; kingdom Metazoa; phylum Chordata; class Aves; order Charadriiformes; family Dromadidae; genus Dromas; species Dromas ardeola. Next base: position 6,020 of record VYZM01021726.1, read on the forward strand.
AGCTACTATTTTGTTGATTAAGCAGTAACTGACTGGGGAAGCCATTTCCTAACAATCAATGAACATAACTCTGCCAGGACAATCAATCTGTGTCACAGAATCCATTATTTGGAGGGGGAAGTGATTACAAGAAAAATCCTGCAAGTGGTTTGGAAGTTAAACTGAGAGAAGAAGTTGCTAAGGGCCGTCTTCTCAATGGATATGAATTGGACACTTACGAAGCCCATGGCTCAGCATCGCCTTATACCAGCTGTGATTAGAGATTCAATGTTGAAAAACTAGTACAATAACATCACACTGCCATAGGGACAATGGTCCATTATAGGCATTTATACTAATAAATTGTCCATCAAATGTGGAGTTCACTCTCAGCCATTCACCAAGTTTTTAACAACATTTTTACATAACTACAGATATAAATCTGCATTCCTGTCGAAGTGAACTGTACTTCAAAGGCCAGAATTAGATTTCATGTTACTGAAACATGAACCTACCTATCCAGGTAGGTTTCTTACTCACACAGAATGGCATTTTAATCCCCAAAAGGCACAGTGGATGGACTTCTGCAAAAAGGTAGGTGTGAAATAAGGTCCCACGGGTGATGTGATATTGCACAATGCAATACCTGTAAGTCAAGTGTTGAAGTCGGAAGTCAGGCATCCATTTCAAGGAAGGAGAGGCTCCAACATCCCACTCGCCAGCACTGGGATGCCCTCACACTCTAGAGGAAGCATCAGAGAAACACAAGCCCATCGGATAGAGGCACATCTTCAAAACTGGGTCTAGGCACCTCTGGAATGTAGGGATTTAGAGCCTCAAACCATTTTCACCTCCTTTTCAATAGCTTACTGGTAGGATATTTCCCCCGGAAGAGGGACCTTAAAGTAGGATTTAGAATCCCAAATTGCTCCATTAACATATTGGTCTGTCTTCATCAGAGAAGAGCAGCTGTGTGCAGTCTCTTGTAACTAATGTGCACAACACATCTTTGTAAACATTCAGCAGAATATTAAAGTGGATTTCCTCCATCATCTATCCCTGTTCTTTCATGTCACAGGCAGCCACATCATATATTCTTTCACATATAGTCACATATCTTTCATGAATTAACCAAAGTCTGTCCTTAACAGGGTATCTTATTCTCATTCTCTGCATTATAAGAAAGTTGTAAAACCTTAAACCTTGCACTAACTAAACCAAAAACCAAATTAATAGAAAATTAGATTATACCCATTTGTTCTTGTGCCAAGATTTGCCTTTAACTGATATATTTGAACTCCTTAAGTGATGCTTTTACTCCTGAAGTACCTATTGAGAGAAATGCATCTTCTCTTAATCTTGGCTCTGCTCAAGTGAGCAAGTCAAAATCTGTTGTGTGAGGAGAAAAACAGCTCCTCCATTTCTGTGATACTTATAGTAGCTCTCTCTGCAATTCTTTTGGCTTTAAAACTCTTTTTTCTTAACAGTAACTATTGCAAACAATATTCCTGATATGACCTGCTCAGCACCTTGCACACTTTCTGTCTGTAATCCCTCATTTGATACATCCCAAACTCATGTTTGCCTTTTTCACAGTTTATTCCCACTCATGCCTCATAGCCATCCTGTGATCAATTAATATATATAGAATTTTCCTTTCCACTGTTTCTTTCAGCTGATAAATTCCCATTTGGGGTTCATAATTATTTCATAAGATCATCCCAGGTCTCCTATTCTAACCCTGCTCATCACACACTAGTTCAATTTCCATATACTTCCAACAGCTCTGTGCCAGATCTTCTGCTGAATTCCAGCAAGATTTGAGGCATTGCATTTATACTGACTTCATGCCCCAGGTGTACCTGTGTAAATGGGCGTAGAGTCATGACACACTTGATGATGATAAAAGGGGGACATACTGCTTCATATTAGTTTTAAGCTTTTTTTTTTCCCTTTTTTTTCTATTGTTCCTAATCCTGTCTAGAAGGATGTACAGCTATCACTTTCCTAACATAGATTTATAAAATAAATAGATTCACATCATATTTGACAGTCTAGTTAATTATAATTCTCAGGTAATTCCCAGAAACTAGAATACCTAATTATCAATGCAAAATAAGCTTTTACATGCTCAAATAAAAAAAATTTAAATAGTCATAAATACAGTTATTTATCCATCTACAGTTCCTTCTATTAAGAACAGTCAACGAGATAAAGCATGGCATCAAGTAACATTTTTTCTATTTGGAAAACAGAGACTGGTAAAAGTGTTTCCCAGATCCTTACATTGTCAAGATGTAAAACAGATCATTGTCTTCAACATAGGAATTTGGTAGTTTTATGACCCATGATATTTTAATTTCTGTCCATTTGCCTATATGTGGGATTATTGAGCCCACTCCATTTATTCAGTGTTGTGGGGCTGTCAAGGCAAATTGTCATTACTCACAGAATACCTGTACAGAGGGGAAAAGTCACAGAAGAAAAAATAGAGAGAGAAGCCAGTAAATGGAAAACATGAGTAAAACATTGATAAACGGTGCACTACAGCACTGAAAAAGGAACAATATTAATGATATATTTTCTTTAACTTCTTGTTGCACATACTGGTCTCGCTCAAGAATTTCAAATAAGGCATATTACCACCTGAGCTGAATGGAAAGAAGAACGGTTTAGAATTCAAAGGCTCATCATTCATTAGGGCTGAGGGGAAATGGCTCAACTTAGTCCACATAGAAAATTCTGTTCCACTCCAAAACATGCTGGCTGTGTCCATGCTGTTTTCTGGAGGACAGTCCCTGGCCCAGACTATCCCTCACTTTCTCATGGGTCTTAACCATGCCAGGAACTGTGCTAACAACTAAACCACTGCCTACCAGTACTTTAACCATGTTATTACAGACACAGTCTAAGGAATCAGTTCTGTTCCTGGCTCTGCTTCATATTCCTGCAAACTCAGGGACAAATTGCTTCAGATCTGACTCTTCAGATCTCATTTTCCTAGCTGTAAAATGGCAACTATAATTCTAGTGTTTGAGGGGGGGAAAAATAATAGAAACCCTTTAAAACATAAGATGGCATTTTTTCTAGGGGGGGGGGAAATAAAAATGTGAATTTCTTTCTTCTGCTCTCCAAATGCTAGGTGAGTCATGAACACATCAGAGTGAGAAATTCTCTTCTGGTACACCTATGAGCGTAAGAATAACTTACGGATAAGCCAATTAATAAATCTGTAGTACATTTGTTTCTTTTTGCTTCTTGTCCCACTTCTTTCAGTTTCTGTCTATGAGGATCTTGTTTTTCCTCTAAGGCTCATTTATGAAATTTCAGAAGCCAAAGGGCAATTTGTAGGTGTTGCTTTAGAGAGGTGGAGAAAAAGCCAGTTCCAGTATGAAATACAGGTAGGAGGTGACACTTGTCCTTGTGTTAGCTCTAGTTTTCTTTTGCAGGTACTGACCATCTGTCCAAATAGGCTGTAGTTACACTTCAGACATGAATGAAAACTTGCAAATTAAAGTCATCCTTACGTTAAGATGTAACCAAATTTTGAAGAGACAGAAATATTGTAAAGTATTAAATTTTTTTATAGATATTGTACTTGTTAGACTAGTCTTTTACAAAGTTGCATAGTGTCTGGATGAACAGACCTCTGACATCCACTCCTTCCCTGAGCTGGTTTGAACCTTTGGCAATTAATAGCCATGTCAGATGGAGCTTTGAGTAACCAAGACTTTTTTCTTATAGCCTGCCACTTCAGAAAGCACAAAGGTTTTATGTTTAAAAAAGTAACAAAGAGGAAAAAAATAGATTTTAAAATTAAAAAAAAAAAATCAAAGTATCTGGGGAAAAGAATAGAAGACAAACTATATATACCACTCCCTCTCCACTGTCTGTGCTCTCACAGGTGGGTGGCCTGCTCCCATACTTGGTTGCAGCCAGTCAAGTGACTCTGTCTGGCAGCAAACTCTGCACAGTCTCCTTCAGTGCCAAGAAATTTCCTGTGATCACTTCTGTGTCCTGGTTGCTTACTCTCCATTTTTGATTGGGATCTCACAGGACCTACATGAGCTCCAGCCTGTGATCCTCTTCCCAGACTCATTCCACACCCTCAGAAACTTGTTCAAGTTCAATATCTCCCTAAGGGATGACACCAGCAACCCTCCAAAGGGCTCCTCCTGGCCAAGATATTTAAAGGAAGAAATACGTTGTTGAGAGGAAAGAAGTAAGAGCAATCTATTATGGACACGTGCCTATGTTTTACCTTTCCTGGATAGTGAACAGCTGTTCCTGGACATTCATCTACATCCATACCGGCACTACACACAGTTTCTGCAACTGACCCATAAATAGGCTAATGGGACGGTTTGTGCTGGGATTTCAGCAGAGAACATGCTTACCCTACAGTCCAAAGCATTTCTTCGGCGTGCTGAAATTTTGAGTTCCTCATCTGACTAATTTCCTGAGAAAAGAAGGGCTGCACTGCACTCCTGACACATCCTCAAAGGTGCCATCTCATGCCGCTCCAGCTCTTGCAAAAGGCTTGTTTCCAGCCTGTCTTTGAGCTGCCCACAAAGCTATCTTCTGCGGTGACAGACCGCCCCAGGACTCCACTAAATAGCAGAAGGGAAGAAATTTCTCCCGAGGACAATTTGCAGAAGGAACATGGCTTACATGCTCGAATTGCCCATTGGAGGATCTTTTCTCTCCATTGAGTATACGAGGAGCCTAGGGAGATTAGCCTTCTGACTCAAATGCTGCGTTCAGTCGCTTGAAGTTCAGTAACTTAATTTGTAAGATTGCTAAGCACATACAACTTTCTAGGTTTTCAACCTAGATAAGAGATGTAACTACATTTTGCTGCCTGTGATAAAAGCTAGATGCTGGAGGTAGAGGGAGTCCCTAATCAGTCATCAAGTACATCCATAGCCAAAAATGGATTTTCATTTAATTGGCAAATTGTATTACATTTTCCAGTTGAAGTTTGAACAACCCATATCTGACCTCCCACTGATAAAGGAAAATAGGGCAGACAGTGGCTTTGTCTCTGCTACAGATCTGCAGGACAGTTTCTGGAGCTGTGTATATAAATACAACAAATTATTTGTATATAGAATCATAGAATCATAGAATTGTCTAGGCTGGAAGGGACCTTTCAGATCATCGAGTCCAACCATCCGCCTAACACTGACAAAACCATCACTAAACCACGTCGCTAAGCACCACGTCTACCCATCTTTTAAATACCTCCAGGGATGGCGATTCCACCACTTCCCTGGGCAGCCTTGGCGAAAGGACAAAAGGACAGAGACCTACCAAATATTCCCAATACAGTGCTTGGTTACTGCAGTCATAAAGCATTGAATTCAGAGATGCACATTAAAACCTCTTCAGGAAAAGAAGGAAATTGAGTAGTCCTATATAACCAAATGAAAATTTTCACCTCTCAGTCAGATCAAACAGCCGCCTTACTCTCAGCTCTGGAAAAGGCTTCCGATGCCTGTGAAAACCCATCGCTACTTTGCTTAATCAACTTGCTGCTCTGTGCAGCAGTGCCCAAAGCTTTCTGTGCCCCAGACTGGCAGAACTCTGGGGTAAAGGAGTTGGTTCAGCACTTAAAACTAATTCCCACTTGACAGGAGTGGAAGTTAGAGAGAAAAGGCTCTGGCAGCTCCCAGTCAAGTTAGAGAGAAACGGCTCTGGCAGCTCACAGTCAAGTATAAACCCTGAAAGATTTTCCCTGCATACTGAATTCTTCATAGGTTAGCTAATTAAGGTGGTGAGCATTATGTTGTCAGCAAAAGCAATGATTTTCAGATAAGGAAAACAGAAAAAATACATGTATTTCTGCTCAGTCACAGAAGTCTTTAACATGAGGATGGCTTGTTTTCAACTTTTTTTTTTCCCCACCTTAATGGTAAAATTCCACAAGGACCTTACGACGATCGAGGTGTGTTTTGCAGTGACTAGAGTCGTTACATAATTGTGAACAAAATGGAACATCTTTCTTTTTCCTCATTTTATTAATCTAAGCAGAGCAAGTGAGTCACAGAGACAAGAATACATGCTAAAATCCCCCAAAAAATAATAATTAAATAACTTCAGATATGACAGAAAACAAATGGATGACTCTGTTATATAACATGGCCTGTCACATTCTCCTGCATCCCAGACACAGGTACAAACCCACTACAGGTTCCCCAACAACAGACCAGGTTAGAGGCTGCCACCCTCCATCCCAGACACGTGAACCCCAAAAAACATATAAAGATACCAGGGAAGTCTTGTATACACACAGGCTCTCAGGGGAACAAATAACTAGCAGGAGGGAGCAAACAGCAAATTCGATGAATACTTCATTAGCCATTTCAATTCTGCTGTCCCCTGAGGGAGTTAGTAAAGCAAAAGCACTCTCACACTCCCTAATCCAGTCCTCAAATTTTATAACCACTTTGAGATAGGAAAGGCAATTTGCAGGGAGCTCATGGTAACAGATTCGCTTCTCTGAATGACTTAATGCACTTGGCCAACGTACTTCTAGTGAAGCCAGGAAAGCTATGTGGATTTATATGGCACAGGCGTCTGCCTCCATTAGCTTCATGTCTCCAAGGATGGTCTCAATCACCAGCAACTGCTCAGGACATTTGAAATGGCCATGTTAGGCAACCAAAGGTCAGTAATTAGTGCCAAGACAGAAAGAAAAAAGCCCAGCTTCCTTTTTCTTGCATAAATGAAGCGGTAACTTCACTAAGACCTGACTTTTTGCCCCATGCAGAGAGACTTGATTCCCTGCAGGCTCTCCTCTGTGCCAGCTCATGGCTGCTTTTGTCCTCAAAAGCTGCTCTAAGCATTTTGACACCTCACGGGAGCTAACAAGCACAACCTGCCATCAGAATAACTCTGATGCTCTGCTACCATATTCTGTGAAGTTACTCAAGAAGAAAAATAACCCATTCCCCAGTCATCAGCTACCCAGGGGATGGGAGTCTGCAGAGACGGATGCTGTCCTTCCCCTTACCATCCCTGAGGGAATAATTGGAGAGATGAAAACCGCAGCTGTATCCTACCCCAGAGCAAACCAGATGCTCACCACTCTTCTCCAACCAGTCCTTCTTCAGCCTGGGGGCTATTCAGCTGGCAGGAAACGGTATTTGTGATTTTCTACATCAAATAAGCGGGAAGTCCCAGGGGCACCTGGTTCTTACGAGTGGGTCAGCTCCTACAAGAGTGAATCCAACGCTCAAAAGGCTGGGCCAGAAAATGAAGTAGGGATGCTGGCTGGGCAGGAATGGGCCTCATGGGCTGAAGATGAGCAGGGAACAAAGACATGTGGGAGTGGACTCATGGGTTATTCCTAAGAAGATTCTGTGGGAAAAGAAAGAAATAATAACGTTGTTGAGGAAGAGAAAGAAATAAGACTAACAGACAGGAATGTGGGAAAGATGCTCTACAAGCATCCAAAGTGGTGGGATATCAAGATTCCAGAAAAAAACACATAAGAGATTTGGTGGGAGGATCTCTGAGGACAATCTGCAACCCAAGCTAAGCAGCTGGGACAGCCCTTGGGCACTGAGAGAGAAACAGTGATGCGGAGCCTCTCCTGGTCATGAAATAATGACCAGGATGTCAGGGAATGGTAGGACTAGAGGGAATGGATTAAAACTAGAGATGGGTCATTTCAGAATGGACGTTAGGAAGAAGTTCTTCACCATGAGGGTGGTGAGACACGGGAACAGGTTGCCCAGAGAGGTGGTGGGAGCCTCATCCCTGGAAGTTTTTAAGGCCAGGCTGGATGGGGCTCTGAGCAACCTGCTCTAGTGGGAGGTGTCCCTGCCCATGGCAGGGGGGTTGGACCTAGATGATCTTTAAGGTCCCTTCCAACCCAAACCATTCTATGATTCTATGATTCTATGTATAAGGGGGGAAGGAACCCGAACTACAATATTTTGGGAGTCAACGTGAAGATGTGCAGGCTGGCTGTACAGCAGAGAAATGTCTGTGATATGCCAAATATTTGACCAGGATTATTCCACTTTAAAACAGAGCTGCGTTCCCTGACTTTGTGCTTCATCAAGAGATGCCCTCTGATAGGGTATAGACGTTCCTCTTTCTTGGTTTTATTGACTATTAATTTGCCTTATTTTAAATAAGAAGGAAATGTAGCCAGTGAAAGTTTATGGACCCTCTAGGGGATGTCCCTGTCAGAACAGAATTTACTGCAGGCATCTTTAGTTTCCACAAACCACAAATACTTATTAGATCAGTATGGATGAGAGGGTTTTCATATCTAACACGAGGGTATAAACATTTTGTCCATAAAAAGGGCAAATTGGGTTTTTACTCTGGAGAGAAACATCCATAAATCAATCAATGCAGAATGCAGTGTGAAACAAGAGTCTCAAGAAACAAGAGAAATGAAGAGAACTATGTCAGAAAATTGAAATATAGGCGGTAATTATGATTCTGAAGTTTAAAATCCAATAACTCATTTAGCATCAGAAGTGGTGGGGGGCAAGCTTTTAAGACTCACAGAGGCCACTGGTTTTCATGAGAAGCAGCAGATGTTTCAAGTACACAACTGTAACCAACTGGGAGAAGAGAAAGTTCAGCATCACTCCTGGAGTTCTGCTTGCTTGGCATTAATATGAAGTATAAACAAATGTCATGATAGGCTGGTTTTCTGCAAAATTCTATTATTCCTTATAATTTAAAAACAAGTTAAATGGTATTTCTTTTAAGATGTTTGTTTAGGGTTGACATTAAACATAGGATTTATTATTTATGTGGTTCTTCAGACAGTTTGTCCTTTAGCTATACTTGAGGGATATGGCTTCAAAAAACGAGTCATGGCTAAATAAGATTGCTGTGGAAAAGAAAGAGATAGCACAGGAGATAATTTAGGTGTGCCTCTTCAAGGGCAATTCTTGGTCATGGTACAAGCTTGAAAACAGTGTGACCTGAAAATATCAACAAGCAGGGGCTCCATCCTTTTCAGTGCTGACCAGCTTTTATATCCGCTACCACTACCTTTAACTGGTACTGAGGATATTTAGCAATCTGCAAGATATGGCCTGTAAATTAGTATCCACATATAATATCATATGAAAACATCATGTTGTAATTTAATACTTATTGTGAGCCAGGAAACTCCTGTGAGTTTATTTCAAGGTGGATTTCAACTTTCTATTTCAATTTCGTAAGAGATTATCATGCTTCCTCAGAAAAACAAGCATAATGGTTTGTTTTTAGATGGCAAAGCTGATGGATTTAATTTCCAGTCAGTCTCTCCCAGACTTTACAGTGAAGATAAGGTTATATTGAAATCAGTGGAAATGCTGTTTGAACAAGGACTAGAGGAGCACGCTGTACACTGTGTTTTTTTAAGGGACTCTTGTTCCAAGAAGGCAAGCTGATAGACACTGTGAATATCAGCTTTAGTTTTTCAGACCATTCTTAAAATTAGTGAATTGGCTCAGGCCAATTAAACAATGTGCATAACTGGCATATGTGATTGTGAGCAATTTTACCTCTATCCTGCCAGACTAGTGTGTGGTACCTTAGAGGAAAGAAGTTGGAGATTTAGGTCACTTAGATCTTAAAAAAAAGTCTTCTTAACTCCTCACAATACAAATCATTAGCCTAGCAAATTAGCCACCCACTTGTTCCAAGTCTACTGAAATACCAACTAAAACCATTGCTTCAGACCATGCTTTCCATTCTTGAAGACAACCCACTGCTGATAGAGGCAGATCTATGAGGTATGGTTGGATGAACACAGGAAGGAAAGGCTTTGCAGAAACTGGAGACAGGAGCGCACACACATGGATATGATGAAGGCCAGGACGAATGGCACCACACACTCCTTTAACACACAGGCTATAGACTTGTCCTACAAATTCCTCATGTTTCCCATAATTATGTCTTTTTAAAGGCGGTTGATGTGACTTGCTTTAAGACAAAGCTCACACATAGTCATTTACTGCATTTCACTTGTGGATCATTAATAACAAAGTATGGTATCTCTGCTGCTTGCAGTTGAGCATAGCCTAAGAAAAAAAGGAAAAATTCCACAAGATTTGTCTCCTGGTAACACGTTCACACAGTCTTAATCTTCATTTGCAGCAGTGGGATCAATGTTCAAAGAATCATGCGCTTCAAGAATGAATCCATTCCAAGACTTCATAATCTGCTCTAGTATATTCCCAAAGGAGAAAAACTGACTGAAACAAACAGATTATTCTTTCTGCTTTTCCCAAGGATTTAGGACCAATTCCTTACAAGTATCAAATGACTCAGCACTGTCGTACCTCTCTTGCTCTACAAGGTATTTGTGGATGGTCTCACTCCACCATGAAGGTCACACATTATTTTGTTCTGAGATCCACAGGGATCACTTCAAATGGTAGAATAAAAGACAGTACATTCATAATGAATGCTGTTACAAGGGTATCATTTTGAAAAGCTGCAGACTGCTTTCACTCTCCAGAGGGGTGGCTGAATGCCATGCTCTCGGAGGCACTTCAAAACACGAATAAGGAGATCTGGTTTTCAGGCATCAGTGCTCGTGTGCATTTTTATAAATGATCTTTGCAACTTCGGTGAGAGTTTTTCTTGTTGCTTTTTAGCAGTGTCACTGTCAGGCCCTGGGAAACTGAGCTTTGCAGCAGGAACCAGAGTGTCACTCAAGCTCTTAGCCCAGCCAAGAGAGCTATGTGAGCCAGCTGCTTTCTACTGCTCAACATGGCACTCGGCACGAGTCTCACCCTTGTAGTTGTCTTCTGTCAACTTAGCTGCGACTGCTTACTCTGACTCCTGATGCTGGAGTCCTACATCTTCATTCCAGTTTGACTGTTCAATATCAAAGATTTACTCTTTAACAGAGAACATCTGCCTTTGCCCTGGACCCACTGTCCCCTCCTGTCCTCCATGGTGTCCTGACTGCCCAGACTTTGGCCACTGGTCTTTCCCACACCACCAGCTTAAAAGCAGCATTGATTTTTCTGTTTTCTGGCCCTAGCTTGTCCTTCTTACAATACTTGGCTGCCATCCTCACCCCTGAGCCTGGCCTGACACTAGCCACTGAGTGAGATTTCCCATGTCTCTGTTACATCCCTAGTGGCTACAGCTGCAGAAAGTCCTCCATTCCCCTTACAGTTAAGGATTTTGTTTTCTTAAAACATGTCAAGGTACTGTGCAAGCAAAATTTTAGGTATTTAAATATTAAGAATGAGTGCCCAGGCACAACTATTCTGACAGCTTTTCTGATTAATGATAGCATTACTCTCTTGCTCAGTGACTCAGCTCTTTCTACCACCAGCACTTTTCCTTTTGGCTGGCTTTAAAGAACAGGCAGTCTGACAAACAGCAGGTGCCAATGCTCTCAGAGTTCTCACCAGCATGCCCCTCTGGGCCAATGTTATCAACACTTTAACCAACCCATGAAAGCGGCACTACCTTCACTTCTCTGCCTTTGCATGATTTACCAGTAGGCAACACTTCCTTTCATAGAATCATAG
>VYZM01021729.1:0-15519 GCA_013398915.1 Dromas ardeola
CTTTCCTTTTCTGGCTGACATACGCGTAGAAGCTGTTATTCTTTTCGTCCCCTGCCAAGTTCAGTTCCAGCTGCACTTTGGCCTTCCTGACCCCATCACTACACCACCACAATTGGGCAGCATCCCTATACTCTTCCCAGGACACCTGTCCCTGCTTCCACTGCATGTGCATTTATTTCCTTCTTGCCCTTTAGTTTGATCAGCAGGTCTCAACTCAGCCATGCCTGTCTCTTGCCTCNCTCACCTCAGCCATGCCTGTCTCTTGCCTCCTTTCCTGATTTCTTACACCTGGGGATCAAGAGCTCTTGCGCTCTGTGGAAAGCGTCCTTAAGGATCTGCCAGGTCAGTTTTGCTCCTTTCTCCCTGAGGGCAGTTTCCCAGGGAGTCCTATTGACTACTGACTGGAGAGCTGGAAGTTTGCTTTCCTAAAACCCAGATCCCAGACTTTACTGTTTGCCTGACCCATATCGCTCAGGACTGTGAACTCCACCAGTGCATGATCACTGCAGCCCAGGCTGCCTCCAACCCTAATGTCACCAATTAGCTCACTTGCATTGGTGAACAACAGGTCCAGCAAGAGAAGAAAGCATTCATATGGTTGCTTTGTAACTCATCTGAAATGTACCACTTTGCATGAGCTCCACAGAACAATTAACATTTTCCTAATGAAGGGAGACAGAATTGCAGTTTTGGTCACAATTGCCTCGCCTGGGCTGGTCTCCCGAGAGAAGACCATCGGCTGAACACAAACACACAGATACACTCTGAACGCTGCTGCCTGCCAAGGGAGTCACATCAGGTATGCATTACGGGAAAGAGGGTTCAGCAAAGAGCTGAAACTGCCCTCTATACAGTCAGCCAGGGAGGGAAAACAAAGGCAGTTAATATTGAATTGACTCACGTATGATTTAGGGTGGCTTCAACAAGCCAAAGTTAAACATTCTTACTTCGGTCATATTGAAACACTTTGGATCAAAAAGTAAATGGTGAATAACTATGAGAACAGTGTTGTCACGACTTATTTGGTAAAAAAAAAATAAATTGTAAATTTTTTAAACATGAAAACAGATATGAAAACAGTAATGTTTCACATGAACAGAAATTACAAACTTATTCAGCTTGCACTTTTACACAGGACTTGGGAAAATGGGAACACGGCGTTCATGTATATTCTCTATTGGAAAAATGAAATTGTTCTGTTTTGCCAAGTCTACAAGGTGACATCTCAGAACAAGGGAGGGGAAAATAAAAAAAAAGTTTTACTTACAATTTTTGTTTACTTAGAAGTTTTTTTCCCCCATGATCCTCTTGTAAGTGTTATACTATGCACTCTTTGGAGCAGCAGTAAGCATAGAAGAGTGAGGCAGAGAGTCATGCTCTCACGCAGAAACAATCTCTGGGATATAAAGCTAGTCTAGTCAACATGTTGTTTCTCTCTTCAGACAAGACAACAAAGAGATTCCCAGGTTGTGCGAAATGGGATCATGCTTATTCATAAATTCAATGGGATCTCTAATTTTCAGTTTCTCATGGGATAGTAAGTGATGAAATAACTAACTTTGCTGAAGTAACAGTTTGCTACATTGATGCTAACAGTTCAGAAGTTTAAAACCCCACACCTCACAGCTGAAAGTCTCAAATCATTCTTAAGGGCAAAGTCTGGTCGGTTATACTGCTGAACCATACCATCCCATTATACGTATCATCCATTGCATATACTGAAGTGGGTATCACTGAACACGTTCTCCTGATGACCCATTGCCTATGTTCAGGACAAACACTATAAGCACAGCAAAGTGTGAACGTGCCCAAGTAGCAACACAGAAAAACATGCTCACCTAGAACAAACAGGTGGGATATTATGCTGATAATGTTGCAACAATCTTGACTGTTTGCTATCGTCACATAGTAGGGCAGTACAACCTCAGCAGATACAAAGGCAGGATCCCTTACGAGCCAAGGAGCAGCAGCAGCCTCCTGCCGAGTCCAGCTGTGAGCTTGCAAAGAAGGATGCACCTGAATTTTCAGGCAGCCTTCCACACTCCAAATCTTGTTCCACATTCTTAAAATAAAAAGCAGACAGCTGTACTGTGCCTGTGTCCAGGGGCTGTATGGCTGGTAGTTCATATTTGGGACAACAGTTGTCCTCTCCCAATATAATGTTGATGTATTTATCCCCTCTCCCAATATAATATTGATATATTAAAAAAACCAAACCTTTTCCAGATAAAGTAATAAATACTCAGAAATTACCTCTCACTCAGAAGAGACATTTTGCTGCTACATCTCTCTCACATCTGATTCTCCAGAATTGTCCTCATGTCTCTAAGTGAGACTTTTCTCTTCGGTGTCTTTCAGACTTGAGGAGAAAAAGGCATGCTACCCTACCATTAGTAGTGGGCAGGATCCTTCCTTAAACCCCAAGGACAGTTGCTAGCCACTTGAAACAAAAATGCATGTAAATAATTTGTGAATGGAAGAAAATAATTTTGGGCGAACACTCATGTCATGGAGATATTGAAAATGAAGACTTTCATTCATTCTTTACCACAAAATGTTTCCATTTTTCTATGTAAACTTTATGCAAATTTTATGCAATTAATGTTTTACAATTTTAAATAATTGCAGAGCAAGATCTTGTTTACAACTGAGGTACATTCTCAGCTTCAGTCTGTGCTAGCCTGTATGCAGACTGAAGGAAAATTAAATTAGTTAAAAGTTATGTTGGCGACCATGCATGTAACTCAAGAGAAGAGAACACAATCTGGCATTACAGAATGTTAGTAAACAGCCTTAATTGAAAGAAATTCTATTTTGAGACAAAATTACACCACCACTGAAGACTACTTTATCCATGTCAACCAACTGAAAAAATGGAGAAACAGGAACCAAAATTCTGCAAAATCTTTTGTGATGCTTATGGAATCTATCAATACAATTTATTTTAAAAATAATCAGATTTAATACTTTTGCAAATTGTAAGTGAAGCTGTTAATGAAAATGAAGGATTACGTTCTAATTGCTTGGCTCAAATCTTAATTTAAGATTAGAAACTAAATTCCTTTTGTTAAAAGATACAGCTGTTAGGGTTTATACATCGCGTCCTTCCTGCCTGTCTTTGCTAATGAAGTGCAGATCATTAGCACGCAAAATATCCCTCCTAATTCTCTCAAAATTTTCTCTCAAAAAAATTAAGTCGATCCAAATTTTGTGTAGTCCAATTGCCAAAGGTCAGAAAATCCATGCATATATATACATGTCAGAATTTAGCCTTAGCAAAGAATTACATGCTGGTTTTCACTGTATATCACATATTTCTAATTTCTATAATCTGATCCTGAAACACACCATCTTCCATATTTAAATTATCAATTACTGATATACACTACAACACAAACAGTGAAATACGGGACAAAATACATATTCAGGGATATTGAAGACTGAAGATAATATTCTCCACAGGCACACGAACCCAAGTCCCACTAAGCTAGCGGCAACGCATCTGAGTGTTGTGGAATATGGATTTGCTATTCATCAACAATCCTTCCGCAATGTTTTAGACACCAGCGTGATTCACCCAGTTCAGAAACAGATCTGATGAACTGGCCCCTGAAGGGGCCTGTCTCTTTCACGCACTACAGAAGGAGCCGAGACCACGAGGTCAGGCTGGCTGCTTCATTTCAGACAAAACCCTTGGCCTCTCCTACATTTGTTGCCATTCCTGCCACCCCAGCAGCAGTCTTCAACTAAGAGAAAGGCCTGAAGACCACCACAGGGATGAAAGCAGGTACCAGCGTGATTTCCACGTTCCAACCTCAATTCCCACATCTAAATGAAAAGCAAAAGATGGTGGTAATGTTTCTGACATTTGTACTAAAGAATATTGGATTTGAAAACAAACCATGGAT
This sequence comes from Dromas ardeola, assembly GCA_013398915.1. Lineage (NCBI taxonomy): Eukaryota > Metazoa > Chordata > Aves > Charadriiformes > Dromadidae > Dromas > Dromas ardeola. Next base: position 3,909 of record VYZM01021729.1, read on the forward strand.
TGATGTGAAGTTTCTGTCAATCCCACTATGCTTGATCCCCAGTATGCAATACCTAGGACCTGATCTAGAAGTTCAAGACTCATGAAATCAGGAACTCATGAACTCAAGAACATGAAGCAATCAGAAGTTGTTCGTACATCATCAACACTAGGAGTCCTCCCAAGTTCCTGCACGTTCCTGTATGCATGCACGCACGCTGTCTTTGGGGTGGTACCTGGACATGCACCAGCCCTCCCACCCCCTGCTTGAGTTTCAATGAAAAGGAAATCCAGATAGGAACTGCACTACATCCTCCCCAGTGAGTCCCCCTCTTTTCCCTCCTCATCACTATGCACCTCAATGCCTTTTCTGGCCCTCTGGAGATGCCAAGACTTGCGTGCTGGCAGTAAGTCAGTCTTGTCACAGCCTGAGTTGAGAAAAGGCACACAGATACCAAGCAGTGCCGCTGCCCCGTACCAGCACCTTCCTCATTGATTCATGGACATAAGTCACAAATCCTGCACAAACTGAACCTGGCTAATCCACAAAGGATATTCTTTCCCTTTAAGGTGTTATCAATGCTCTCACTGATAACGAGGGAAATTTCTGTTGGCTTTCATATTTGATGTAAAAATCAGTAACGTAGAAACCTCAGGTCACTAAAGATCCTCAGACAGCTTTGTAAAACTAGAGGTGTTAGCCCGGCTGCCTCTGTAAATCCCTGCCTAGATTCCTCTTTAAGTTTCCCTTCCTGTTATGTATTAAATGGTGTTGCTGATTTTAGGCTAGAAGTGGCTGTGGGGTAAGAAATCCCAGTGTATATTTTATATATCAACATGTTAGGTAAGATCATTATTATTTTATCATACAAAGCAGTGCTGAAATTTCACTGTCACATCAGTTGCTGTTTACCTACCAACGTGCTCACACCAGAGGTTGCTAAATGATTAAATAGCTTTCTGACTTAATCCTCTAAAATTCTTTTCTGAAGAAAAGTGAAGAACATTAACTTCTACCACTTCATACTGTAGGCAGTGGTTCATTCTACAGACCTTCTGGCGATACTGCTAGTGCTGACTTTTTTGTTAGCTGCGCTCAACAAAATGTTTAAATAGAATAGACCATATCTTTAGAAACATATGTTCCTCTCTCACACTAATTTTTGCTTGTTTTATTTGTTGCTTAGATCTCAGTTCAAGTTACAGCTATTCTACCTCCAGAGTATCTGCCATGTTGCTGTAACTCCTTGGCCTTTCCTGGACAGCAAGAGGCAGTTACAGACTCCCACCCTCACCAGCCTCCATGGGACTCAGAGCAGTAAACACAGACTGCAGCCCAAAATTTCCAGTGATACTGATGTTGTGTGGTTTTAGCTTTTAAGATCCTGAAGTGAGAATGCTAACTTGAGGCCACACAAAATATCTAGTACCCTTGGAAAATTCCATCTCATCCCCACTACCCAAAAATGAACTTGTATTCACTTTTGTTAGCACTACCACACTTCGATACAATTTTTGTCACCAGTTGTTGCATTTTTCAGTTCAGATTTCTACACTTACAGAGAGGTATGAAAACAAAATGGTACATTGTAAGGGGAGAAGTCTGATTTTAAGACTCACTTGAGAAAGCTATGAAAGCAGCAGTCTTCAAAAACTGTCTTGAGAAATTAATAGGGAACTTGTTCTTAAAGGGAGAGGAAAAGAAGCGCTGCAGAGAGGAAGAGTCATTGCTGCCACCCAGCAGCCTGCTCTTCGCATATAATTTGTTGGACAGTTTAGTGAGAGCAGGACTTAAACGTCTCTATGGAAATTTTAGTTCTACTGCAAACATCCCCAAGTATCCCACTACAGCAAAGTTAATTTAATTTCACCTCCCTGGTACAGTGGAGCACGTTGATCCTATACCGAGCCCGAACCCCCTGAGCAACCATCCTAGTCCATGTGCTCCTACCAGGACAGAGGAAAGCAAAAGCCAGGCAGTGGACATGGTGCAGGCAGATCCATGAGCAAATGGATTTGTCCTTCGTTTCAGAGCTAAGAGAGGCTCCAGAGCTCTCAGAGCATGGGATTTCCCTTCAAGAAAGCACCACTAGTGCTATGTACATTTATATTAAGTTCTAAAAAGACTCCTTTCCCACGTGTGCACAAAATAAAACTTCCATAACCTTTAAATTACCATTTCAAAAATCTTTCTCTACTTAATACATTTGGGTCATAGTAGGTTTATTGGACTTAACTATAAATTAATAAATCCAGAAGGAAAACCAAAAAGAAATATATCTTCAACACATGTATAACCCAACAAACTTAGCAAGTACAGGTAATAAACTTGAAATTTCAAGTACATGTAATATTTCATCAATAATTTTTAAAAAACACTTGAAAATTGAAAGTAATTTTAAATTAGCTTAAGGAAATAATGCATAAAAGCAAAGAATAGCAGAGTGGAACGAAACTAATATAGAAAATCAATTATTGCATTGCAAAACAGACGGGAAAACTGGTTTATAGTCTTCAATCATGAAAAACACTTGGTTAGGAATAATTCTGAAAGACACTCACTATTTTTTCTGAAAGGATTACCAAAAAGAAAAACAAACCAAAACAATACAATGGTTCTGATCCCACATAAATCACTAAACATGGTTAGAAACTCACAAAATGTGACTGTAAGCACTGACACATACCCCAAAAGCTTAGGAAAAAGAACCCTGCAATCCACTATTTTAACTAATATCTGGATCTTTCCCAGCACTAAGATCCCTGCGCAGTGGAGTTTGCAAGTCCACACACACTCTCTTGAGCTCAGCTGTTTCATGTGGGACGGATGCAGGAGCCCACTGCTAAGTGATCAGACGTATCAGACACCATCCCCATCACAAGCCCCCACTCAAGAGCATGGTTCTGCTACGTGTGACTCAGCGTGTGCGTGGGCACCTGGGGAAAGGAGGGCACTTTCCCACACCATGATTAGCAGAGAAATGGTAATCGTGATGTTCGTGGCACGAGTCTCAATGGCACAGACCTTCAGAGCTTTGCAATTCCACTTCACAAAGCAACCTCCCACAAGCTGCACCTCAGTTAGAAGAATTTCCTGGATTCACGTTGGTGGTACCGCTGTTACGTTCTGCTGCGATGCACCAGGTGCTACAGAGGTGTTTAATTGACACAATCCGTGATTTAAAACACTGCTGTTGTAAGAACCGCTCTTTCTGCTGCCAAGCACCCAGCAGCTGGAAGGCTGACAGCTGGACTGTGTGCAACGCGTCTGTTTGCAATGCACTTCAAGAGCCTTACAAGAAGTGCCAAGTATTGGATTATTACCGCTTGGCAGACCTAAGATGTGAACACAGAATAGAACTAACAAAGTTTAGCAGTCTGACCTGGCTACCTGTTCTAGAACAGGGGAGAAAACTCATGTCTAAGACAGCTGAAACATGTACACCATGGGCAAAAGTCTTACAGAAGAGAAAGAAAACACAGTTCACTCCTCAAAGATGAGGGAATCTTCCCCTTTTGAAAGGCTTCTAAGCAATCAGTCATCATTCCTAAACCCAGACTGGGCCAGGGGGAAAATCAGCACAACCAAACGTCCATTGGAACTAACGCCAGTGCTGACAGAAGACCATGGGAGGCAACAGAGCTGCACTGTAGTCCACCCTGTCAATCTGATGGGCTGCCAAGTCTCTTCTGCACCTCCTCGGCCTCAAGCTGGTTGCTCTCCAGCTCCAAGTTAGACACTACCTGCTTGCATGTGGTGGGTCCCTACGTGTCACAGTGAAACTAAGGTCCTCTCTTTTCAAACTAACAATTCAACCAGCTCCATAGTAGTTTCCCCTTGTTGGCAGCAATTAACCAGCACCTGATTAGATATATATGAGGTCTCCTGTGCGGCTCAGGGATTGCCACCCGCCATGTGCACAACTATTAGCACACCACAACCAAGCCAGGTGTAAGTCTGTTGGAAAAGCTACCTGTGGACATGGTCAGGAGGGGCTGCTACTGCTGTCAATTTGTAAAATGAATCTGCTAAACATCTCCAGCAAAACTCCCACTACCTTCAACAGAACAGGACTTACCTCAAAAGAATATGAAGTGCCATTTGTAACAGATGCACTGTTTCATTCAAGATTTGGTAACAAAGCAGCAAAGGTTCACGGAAATTCTCCAGTCTGAAGATTCTGTAAAATTGCTAGTGCTGCACCGTACAGACCTTGTGATCTGTACTGTTTTCTGGGGTATTTTTAAATCCAATTTGCATCAACTGTGATCTTTTGGTTCATGATCTTTCTTTCTACCAGCATGGGAAGGCCTCACAGATACTAAATAATTTTTTAAAAAAATTCTAAACCCCTCAGTAATTTCATCTCTTCACTCAGGTAAATACTGACATCAAAACCAGTATTCAATCAAAAAAGAACTCCAGTCACGTTCTGAGCTGGCAGTGGGCAAGGCTGGTTTTGGTTTTAATTAATGACGTACAAGGGAGAACACTAACAGCTGTATGACGAAGGGCACTACTGAAGGAATGTTTGAGCGAAGAGGCGGGCACCACATCTACTTCTTGATGATTCACGATTACTATTATTATTACTATTTGTCATTTTTATTTCATCACTGCTATTCCCCATTAAAAGAAAGTGGCCCATCCACAACAAAGCTTTCAACCAGCAAATGCACATCCACAGCACTGCCATTTTGTTCAAATTAATAACTTTTTTAAACAAAAGGAAATTACGTTTAACTCTTGCAGAAAACAAGCTACCCACACTTCCCACATAGCTTCGAGAACACACCTGAAATGACAATTCTTGATATGCAGTTCCTCTTCTACTGCACTTACTTGGGGTTCTTGTACCCAATCTCATTTGGTACAAGAACCAATTTCATTCCCAGTGCCAAAGCTTGCGTTGATTTTTTGTTGTTGTTTTTTTTTTTAAATATTGACAAATATTTATTTAGAGATATTATGTTGAGGGGGACAATAGAGCTGTGCTGTCAATTGTACTAATGGTATGAAAAAAGTGTAGTTGTATAGAAATGGATATAGAAAATAAAACCAGACTTTAATTAGTCATCTTCACATTATATTCCATAACTTCTATTTTGCTCAAAATATTTTACTTGATTATGTATTTGTCATTGCTAAACAAATAATAACCGCTGCAAGATAAAAATGTTAATCCATTCCAGAGAAAACTGCATGTAATTTAATTATCACTAAGCTTTTTGTCCACATTTAATTATCAAAACTTACATTTAAATACTGCTTATCAACGCAAATCCTTTAAGCCTCCTGTTGAGTAGGCTCTGGGTGTGAGTGCCTACACTCACAAATATGTGCGCAAACATGTATGTAAGGCTCATTTTATGCACTTTAAGATTCAAGCCCTTTGCTAAGTCATTGCCTTGCACTGCCATCACAGTTTGAGGTATGAAACAAAGTTATAAAGGATTTGATTAACATAGTTTAACTGCCAAAATTTTCTTTTGCTCATGTTTGCAGAGCTGGAAAGTCTGAACACAGCATGATGAGGTAGACCCACCATGCCAAGTCACTTTTATTTGGGGATACTGATACTTGGCAGGAATTCTTCAAGTAGCCAGTTATTATAACCTCCGGCTTCTGTGGGGGGAAATGCTGCTGGGAGGGTCTTTGACAAAGAGCACACTTGCTATTAACATTTGCAGTGAAAAGTATGCCATATATATCCCACACATTTCTTAATCACTACTCTACCTTCCTCATGCAAATTTAACAAATGACTTATATTTACATGGAAAGCTTCAAGTTTTATAAAATTAGGTCCCACAGGGAGGTGACTTTCATTCATTCGGTAACTATGTAAGAGTGATCCATAAATATACCCTTTTCTTAAGAATGGGTAAACCTACAGAAATACTGCAATGGGTCAAGCAAAATTGATTATGAAGTATTAGCATAGGAAACTGTTCAGGTAACTCAACTGACCAACGGAAGTTCACTGTTATATCAGTGACCATACACAGGGAATACAAAAATGCCTAACAACTAAACCCAACAAATCCCTCAGATCATCACCAAAAATGAAGACACGTGGTTCGATTCACCTTTGAGAGGTAACTTTCAGGCTGTGTACTAGTTTCTGCATAAGCTCACTGCTTTTTCAAACAGCTTCAAAGTATAAAATGATCTGGTTGAAAACCGCATCTCCAGAGCACTGAGTCTGCTCCAGGGACATGCTGGAATGGAGCATGTTGAAGACCACGAACCAGCACCCAGTCCTGGCCAGTATCGGGCACTTTATGGACTGAGCTGACGGGCAAGCTAGAACAGTACTCACTAGCAACAGACCTCAGCTCTCCAAGGCGAAATAAATATTGTCGGTCTGCTTTTCTGCTCTTTTTCAAAGAAACCTTTATTGAATGTCTTACCCCAAAAAACCCCACCGTTATGGTTTCTTTTTTTCCTCATTTCTGATGAGGCAGGAAACAGACCACATGAGTGATTTTTTTTTTTACTAATTAACCTGTCAGACTGAAATATCAAAATACATTTCCTTTTGATTAAAAACATAATATTTATTTGTTATTCTTCATTCAGATTTTAAAAAATGTATTTTGGGGAAAAAAGCAGAACTCAACATTAACTGTACCTTTAGTTCAAAGTGAATCATTTTCTTCTAGATTCGTGTAGGAAATGCAGAGGGAACTAAAAGCTGTATTTTCTGGGGCTCGGTAATAATGGTGATGTTCTTTTACCCAAGACTTCGGAGATTAAATTCAGTCACCCAGAATATGAGAGATCTAGACATGATTTTTTTTCCTGCGCCCAGTAGGAAGTAGAACCATTAGTTGTAATTCATAGGAAAGCGTTCCATCCACTAGGCTATAAAAGGAAAGTGACCCCCCCTCCATACAAACTCTTCCACCTTTTTGCTATCAACAAAACTATTGCAACACATTTTCAGAGGACACAGCATCTCAGCAAAGAGACTAGCAATCTGAAACACAGCTGCCACATTGCACAGTACTCCCTGAAGAGATTATGTCTAATGAAGAGTCTGAAAGATAATTTTACAGGTCATTTCAAGCAAGATAGTTGAGGCTGGAGATAAAAATGATGTTATTCCAATAGCAGAATCTGTTATAGTGCAGGCAAGAAAGAAACTATTCAAGATCTTATTTAACAAAGAAAATGTTTTAAAGCATGTATTGGTTCTGATAGCCAGAGAAACACTTGATCTGAAAACCACAAAAGCTAAGGAACAATCTACGTCTCAAGGCAGTTATGCACATCAGAATCCTTTTTTCCTCTGTTTTCATCTGATAATTTGTGTGACTCATTTACTTTACAACTGACATTTTAATGCATAATTGTTCTTCCTCACGTGTATAAGAAAATATATTTATTTTTCACAATGCTAAATATTTCATAGTATAAATAAGCAATATAACCAGATGTCTGACTGAATTAGTGTATTCTTACTAGCTTAGTATGCTGACAATCTGTTCTTCAATAACGTTTTTTTTACATATAAGTACTATCACTTTCAAATCCCACTGCACATCAGCACTCAGATTTGGGGTTAGACCTTAAAATGCACTTTCTATCCCGTTTTAAACTACAAAACTGGGCTCTTTGCCAATGAAATACTTGCACAAGAGGAAAAACAATACGTATCCACATTTTTGTATTTCAGGAGGCAATCTTCTGACACCTATGTCGCAATGTATTTTTTGATACATTAGGGGTGAGACGTGATGACTAGCCAGAAGAGGACTGCTAGAAAGACTTTACTTGCATATCATTTCCAATATACAATTATTCAATTCTTAAAAAGTAGCCTCATCTTTTCCCAACCATTTAATTACAAATTCTGCAAAGAGCCTGAAGTGAGTTTTTCCAACCGAAGGTTCCGAATCTAAAAGAATTTTTTTTCTGCACAAAATCCCATTAAAATTTTATTTTGCACCATACCGCAAGTGAAGGTAAGAGTCTTCTATCCACTTACTGCCAAAAGACTGTGTGACCCTACTTGGCCCGGCTGCTGAGCCCAAGGTACCTTGCTGAGGTCTTCGTTTGCAGCAAAGGGAGCAGCTACCTTGGGCACAGCAAAGCTGTTCCTCATGAAGAGTGGTACTGAATTCATACTCATTCGATGTGATGCACATTGTCAAGCACAAGTATTGAAACTCAAAGAATGCCTCAAATATACGAGTAAGTCTGTAAGGTCTCTTGCTACTCACAGAGTCGGTTAACATTGACAGGTCAGCATCTCAAATATTTTTCCAATTTACAGATAATGTAATATTTAAGCACATTTGTCCTGGTTTGAAGTAAAACAGAACCAATTTATTGTCAGCCTTAACAGAATAACCCAATCAGTGCTGCTGAATTCATTGACACAAAATCAAGCCAGATGGTTTGATCACTGTCAATTATTCTGATGTTTAATGTGACTATGCTATTTTACAATTAATGAGTCATCTAGGGGGAAAAAAAGGCAAACAGTGTCTTTTATTAAACAAACATTTATTTGCTGTTATAAAGGGAGTGTATATCAAGGCTCAGAAGTAACACCACTGAACTAAAGCAGCAGTTTGATGGATTAGGGCTTTAGCTACAAATACAAGAAATAGTTTTCTTAAAATGGCTATTTTAGAATCCAGCCACTAAACCACTTAAAGGCAGTCACAAAACAACACATGAAAAACATGTTCTACAAACGCACGCAATAATGTTAGCATTAGCACTAAATCACCACTTGAGGAAAACTGTTCCTTGGTATCAGACTAATTTTCAAGTGACAGTCACATGCCATATTACACCAGTAAGTGCGTTACCTCCTCAGTAATGTTTAAGAGGAGGTACACTTCAGCTTTTTTTGGACATCAGCTGCATTACTGTTCTGCATTAATCACCATCACACATGAGGTTCCCGGGGCATTTCTGCAGGTGCAAATGATGCCTATGATTTTCCAGACAGTTTTAAAAAAATACCCTTAGCAATTGGATATACCAAGAAAAACTCTCAGGTGAAATGTAGGTAGCTTTAGTTAAAACATTTTAATACATCAACTGATGTAATCTCGAGGGTTATTTTTTTTGTGTGTTTGCATTTAAGCGCAGATGTACCATCTCATCTCAAGGGACGTGTCGCTCTATCTCAATGGACAGACCCACAGACCTCATGTTTCAGGCTCATAATCCAACCAGCACCAAAGATTCATACAAGGACTTCCATGGAAAAATACGGCAGCATGACCAGCTCCCTGAGCTGCCACATTTCTGGAGAAGTACCTAAAGAATAAACACTGATAAAGCACGTATGGACAGACAGAGAAGGCACACACACTGAGTCCAAGTAGATTCACAGCACATGAAATACGGATTTTACGTAATTTATCTGTCAGGGTAATACATGCCCTTCATCAGCAGTATCCTCGGGATCTCTTAGAGACCTTATGACTCTACAGATACAAGGTAAGATTCATATAATACTCTCTACCATAACATCAGGAAACACTGGTCATTTGAGGATTTTCAAACAAAGTAGAGAAAAGTATTCTTACTGCATGATGATCACAAAGATTAGAAATATTATATCCTAAACATGGGCCACCCGATTATGTTCTCAGCCATTTGAAGGCCACTAGTAAAACTAATGACTTCTGGCTGAAAAGACAGATCTGCAAAATGTACCTAAAACATGTAGGTGGAATTTCGGCAGGAAAATCCAAAACCTGTGTTTAGTAATCAGCATACCCTGGCGGAGCCTATACTCATTGCATTCATCCCTGCCAGACAAGGAAGTCCTTGAAGTGGATGCATGTAGGTACTGTCTACAGGTGCGTGTGAAACGGCTCCCTTCCACAACCAGAGAAGCCCCAAATGACAGCTTCCCCATGCCTATCATTCATCTAAAACACAAGCACTGCTCGCTAAAGCACCCTTTTTAGTAGCGATTATATGCATCTGAGAAGGGGCACATTCCTCAGATTTATACCCACCATGCGTATCAGGTAGCTTCTGCCCATTCTCTCAAAGACTGATGGAAACGCTCTCCATCAGGGAAAGACTCCAGGGTCCAGTACCTACCTGTACCACAGAATCAGTCATCTAAGTCCTTGACATGACACAACTGGAGATAAATTCCTGCATTTAGTGCTACCCTAGTTCTATGAAGCAACTTGACTAGGATGTAGGCTTTCCTTACCGCCACCTTGACATGATGAGAGGCGATCTCCACACTTGTGTGCTGGACCAAGAGCCACTAGCACAGGCTTATACCGATGAAGTAAAAATATCAGCACTCCACAGACCTTGCAGATTTTGTTTTAAGAGATGCTTTGAATCCCTTATGCGAGATGTATTCTCTTGTAGCTGCACGACCATTCTGAATGAGTACACCGCAAAGGAACTTCAGAATTGCCATATTAGTTCACAGCTGAAGTCCACGAGTCATAACCAATCTCTGAACTAATCATCATGAGGTCTTTCTTTGGAAGGCATTCATTAGACAGATGCATTCATATATTTTGAGATGGGATTTAAGTCCAGTGTGCAATAATGTATGCTCTTACAGCTACACGAGCACGCTGAATTAGTACTCTACAAAGACACTTAGCAAGAGCAATAGAGCAGTGAATTCTGAAAACTCTGGTTGTTTTTAACTGAGTTTATAAATATTCAAACACTGAGTGTTGCCAGTTTCCTTACTATTACTCCTTTCCTATATCCAGGTAGTTGGCAAGGAGCTGGTAAGTCCCTCATAGATAAAACAGCAAAAATTAGGAGAGGTTGCTAACTGTAATTTACGATTTAAGCAATAAAATACAATTTGTACAAAAGAAAGCGCACATCTGGTAATCACCTGAGATTTTAGGACTCATCTCACATTGCTTAATACCCATTTTCCCCCTCTGTGGGATACCTTCTCCTCAGAAGCATTAACAAGTGGTAATTATAGAAGTCATGCTGACAACACATAACGCCAGGGACACTGTCAACACTGAATGGCAATTGGCCTGGCTGTTAAAAACTGCGGTTCCTGGAACCTTTATAATTTATGTTCCGTTTACTTTTTTATTGTATATGCTATTACACCCTACTTCTTTAAATGACAACTACTCGGCAAAACTTAAGAGAATTAAATTACACGAGGCCACACGATTTTGACAAAACGCAGTAACGAAAGGATTATGGTTTTATGAACACGCCTGTAACGCGCACTCTCCCTGCGGCAGAAACTGCTCGTAGGAGTTAAAATTTCCGTAACTCCATTAAATCCACCGGATCCCGCCAGGTTTAAGGAAACTCGAGGTCTCTCGCACGGCTCTCCACAGCGAGCCGAAGCCGTCCTCCGCCTCCCTTCGCTGCGGGCCAGGTACCACGGTCCCTCCTCGGCGGGAGAGCTCTCCCGGCTGGGCTGGGGGTGCTCGGGGTGCTCTGGGGGACCGAAGAGGGTCTGTTTGGCATCACCACCGTGCACTGGGGGAGGCCCCAGCTGTGCCTGGTGGTCCCCAGCCGTCTGACCCGGGAGCACCCAGATGTGCCAAGGGGTCCCCACTCCGCGGAGGCCCCCCACGTCTAGAGGCATCCCCGAGTTGGGGCGACCACCCCGGCAAGGCTGTGCCGGGGGCTCCAGCCT
>VYZM01021729.1:24193-44589 GCA_013398915.1 Dromas ardeola
GCACTGGAACAGGCTGCCCAGAGACGTGGTGGAGTCTCCATCTCTGGAGACATTCAAAACCCACCTGGACGCGTTCCTGTGCAACCTGCTCTAAGGTGACCCTGCTCTGGCAGGGGGGTTGGACTAGATGATCTCCAGAGGTCCCTTCCAACCCTATGATTCTATGATTCTATGATTCTTTTGCTGCAAGTAGATGCTGCACCATCTTATTCAGTGATTTCAGTAGTAGAGTAGAGGACTTTAATGCTTCTCAGCATTAATTTTGTGAGTGGATTCCATAAGATGCTTCTTTTTTTCCCTGTCATTCTACGGTCTGAGAGCATCAGTGTTACAGAGAAAACGTGATGCGCTATTGACTGGCATCAAGCTGAGAATGTCTTTGAACTCAGACATGTCCTTTTGTTGGTTTGTTGATGGTATACATCTGCCACCTATCAGAGAGACTTCCCCTGCTGGCTCATGCAGGCAGGCCTGTATTTTACATATTTGGGGAGTAGTTCTGTCACCCTACCTTCTTTATGTTCTTGCTGCAGATTATTGGCCTGATCTGTCTTGTTTGGAAATTAGGGAGTAGTGAATTAGGAAAATAATGTTATATTGCATGAAGGGATGTGCCACCTAAAACAGCTCCACCCGAGGACCTGTGTTATGCGGTGCACCATCAGCCTTCCCATCTGAGTGACTATCTGGTTCCTCTACATTCATGGCTTCCATTATTTGGCATTCACATATTTCTTGACAAGCAAGGGTTTGTTTGAATAACTGTTTTGAGAGAAAATTCATGTCTGTAATCACGTCAGTGGTTACACGTGGCTGAGATTGTTCAAGAAAGGACAGTTACTATCCTTTATTATTTTCAGGGTTTTTTTGAAAGTTCTGCCAGGCATTCATAAAGAAGAAATAATACCATAAAACTTGGGTAATTATTTGCTTGTTGAAACTTTAGAAAAAAACCAAAACCGTATTTCTGGGATGAAGTTTATTTACATGCATTAATTGCTGAATTCTATGAACTAAATTATAAAATAGAATATATAGTATATATAATATAACCATATGTATATCTTGAGGAAGACAACAGGACTGATACATAAAATGTAAGACAACTCGGTCTGATACATAGTGGATTTGTCACAAAAAATTTGATAAGCTCTACCCAACATTCTGGATAATATCAAGTCTTGTATAAATATATTATTCTTACATACATCTTCCATCCAACAGTTTGAGCTGTGGTGGCATCTACCAGGACACACTTTGACAATCCATTCTACCCATCGTTACTTCAGACCTCAACGAGCAGTCACTCTGTGTCCTGCCACCAGATGGGACAGTCAGGTGTTTACTTACATTTTACCTGTAGTGTACGAAACGTACAATTGCATGTGGCATCAGCAACTGCGATATGAAGCACAGATGATTTTCATGTTATTCCTTCCCTTCAGTTTTACATTGTAACATTTCTGTTCATGATCTCTTTTGGGAAATTGGTTGGTTGCTGTAGTAATTAACCAAAGAAGGCAGGGTCTTATTCACCTCATTTATTCTTAAAGTGCTAAGCTTGCTTTCTAAAACCCAGATGAATACAAGCTCTGGAATACGGGATGTTAAAACGTGTTAGATGCTACTGGTCTCTACACAAGTGTTGGACTGTTACAATATTGGGTTTGGGAAAAAATGGCGTGTTTCAGGATAGAAAACAAGCAGCGTTTCTGTAGATTTTGTTTGCTTGGAGTCATCCAGACTGTTTGGAATATTTCTCTGTTCCTGGGATGATCTGGCAATCAGTGCACCTCTGGGAGGGAAACTCGTATGCCTTACTCCATGAGCGCCAGCCTCACAGTGCTGGGTACCCCTGAGATGGTGTAAGTGCCACTGAGTGGGCACTGCAGGGCTGCCAGATGGCGAGAGCTCACTCTCTATAATCAGAGAACATTGCTATCCTGACAGCTGAGTTTTTAGTTAAATGAATTAATACCAGTTTTCACTAAACAAAAGGATATTAACTCTGACTCCACAAATGCTTCTGAGACACAACTCACAGCACCTTTAGAGGAAAAAAAAAAAAAGAGATACCATTTTATGTTTGCCTTATTTTGCACTGTCCTTAGGCATCTATTACTGTCAGATGCAGAACACTGTGTTTGATAGATTACTTGCTCTTGTCAAATATGGTCATTCTTGAGACATTAAATTATTATCCCCTTTAGAGGTTACATCGCTGACACACTTTTGCAAGGTACTTATTCGTTGTGTCTGGCTATGCCACCAGAGTGTCACAAAATACCTTATACTGTTGATTACACCATTTTAGTCATTCGCAGGTGTCACAGGCCTCTGGTTTGACTACAGCACCATGCATAATGTTTGCCTACTACTTTTACACCATGGCACTTCAGGAATGATGGTCATTACTTACACAGCTTGTGAAATTTCTTTGATCCAGAACAAAACACTTAGTTAAAAAAATCGCAATGACTCATACTCCCTTGTTAGATACTTCCACGGTTAAAGTGTGTTGTATATCCTACACTGGTATTATTAGCTTAACTGATGGATAGATTTAAGCGTGCGGCTTCTAGTTTTGATATAACTATGATTTTACAAGCAATGGTAAAGTCTAATAATTTGAGGATTTTCTTCCATAATATCTCCAAGAAGTAAGGGCAGAGCCCCTACAACAGACTGTGCTTTAACATAGACTTTTAATTTCCACTTCAGGATACAAGACACATCTTTTTAATTGGATCACTACTGTTTTGTAGTCAAGAAGTTTGCTTTGAGAAATTTGCTATTATTTGTTCTGTGAAAATGCTTATAGTATGGAAGGATTTAGGTAACACAATAACAGAGAACTAAGAAATTTAAGGCATGTACAAAATTGTTACAGTCCATGGAAAGCTACAAGAAATATATTCATTAAACACAGCATCATGTAAGTAAAATCAATTTCAACATAGAAAAGTTAAAATATGAAACAGATCATGGCACATCTGCAGTTTGTCTAAAGAAAACTTTCCTTCTGATGGAATTTACAAAATGCATCGCAGTGTTCATCTGCCTAATCCTTTACCGAACTCTCTGCAGTATCAATGAAGTCATACTGGCTGGGTATAGAAGAGGGAAGGTGTGTTTAGAGGCAGAGATACATCATCTTTGGGCTTTTCACAGAATTACACAGAATCACAGAATGGTAGGGTTGGAAGGGACCTCTGGAGATCATCTAGTCCAACCCCCCTGCCGGAGCAGGGTCACCTAGAGCAGGTTACACAGGAATGCGTCCAGGTGGGTTTTGAACGTCTCCAGAGACAGAGACTCCACCACCTCTCTGGGCAGCCTGTTCCAGTACTCTGCCACCCTCAAAGTAAAGAAGGTCCTCCTCGTGTTTAGGTGGAACGTCCTATACTCAGGTTTGTGCCCATTACCTCTTGTCCTGTTGCCGGGCACCATTGAAAAGAGCCTGGCCCCATCCTCCTGACGGCCCACCCTTTAAGTATTTATAAGCATTGATAAGATCCCCCCTCAGTCGTCTTTTTTCCAGACTAAAGAGACTCAAATCCTTCAGCCTTTCTTCACAGGAGAGGTGTTCCAGTCCCCTAATCATCTTGGTAGCCCTATGCTGCACCCTCTCCAGCAGTTCCCTGTCCTTCTGGAGCTGGGGAGCCCAGAACTGGACACAGTACTCCAGGTGTGGCCTCACCAAGGCAGAGGAGAGGGGGAGGATGACCTCCCTCGACCTGCTGGCCACACTCTTCTTGATGCACCCCAGCATGCCATTGGCCTTCTTGGCCACAAGGGCACATTGCTGGCTCATGGCCGTCCTGTTGTCCACCAGGACTCCCAGGTCTCTTTCCACCGAGCTGCTCTCCAGCAGCTCAGCCCCCAACCTGTACTGGTGCAGGGGGTTATTCCTCCCCAGGTGCAGCACCCTACCCTTGCCCTTATTGAATTTCATAAGGTTTCTCTCTGCCCAACTCTCCAGCCTGTCCAGGTCTCTCTGTATGGCGGCACAGCCTTCCGGTGTGTCAGCTACCCCTCCCAGTGTTGTGTCATCAGCAAACTTGCCCATGATCTTGAACTCTATCTTCTCATGATCACTACAGCCAAGGGTGCCCCAACCTTAATGTCTTCCACCGGTCCCTCTGTGTTTGTCAGTAGTAGATCCAGGAGCGCTCCTCTCCTTGTTGGCCCCTGCACCACCTGCATTAAAAAGTTATCATCAATACACTGGAGGAGCCTCCTGGACTGTGCGTGACTGGCTGTGTGGTCTTCCCAGCAGATACCAGGGTGATTGAAGTCCCCCATAAGAACCAAAGCCTGCGATGGCGAGGCTACCTTCAGCTGTCTGTAGAAAGCCTCATCAGCTACCTCATCCTGATCAGGGGGCCTGTAATAAACACCCACAACAGTGTCCCTCATATTTTCCTGCCCCTTAATCCTTACCCATAAGCTTTCAACCCTCTCTTCATCCACCCCAAGTGAGGGTTTGATGCATTCCAGTTGCTCTCTCACATAAAGAGCAACTCTGCCTCCTTGCCTCGTTGGCCTGTCTTTCCTGAAAAGGACATAGCAGTCCATGACAGCATCCCAGTCATGTGAGCTGTCCCATCACGTCTCAGGAATTGCAATGAGATTGTGGCCCTGCAACTGCACACAGATCTCCAGTTCTTTCTGCTTATTCCCCATGCTGTGTGCATTGGTGTATAAGCATCTCAGAGAGGGAGTTGTGTGCGTAGTTTTCACCCTTGAGATGTGGTGGGCCTTCTGGCTCTCAGAAATACTGGCACACTCCCCCACAAGTGCTGAGCAACTACAGCCAGGCACCTCACCAGCAAGCCCAGTACCATCTCAACCCCCCTTCAAATCTAGTTTAAAGCCCTCTCAATGAGCCCCAGTAACTCTTGTCCTAGAACCCTTTTCCCTCTGCAGTATAAGCTATTCCCACCTGTTGCCAGCAGGCCTGGCGTTTTGTAAATCAGGCCATGGTCAAAGAACCCAAAGTCCTGCTGGCAGCAGCAGGCTCGGAGCCAGGCATTGATGTGCTGGCTCCTCCTATTTACCCCCTCATTATTCCCCACAACTGGAGGGACAGAGGAGAACACGACTTGCGCTCCCGATCCGTTGACCAGCCATCCCAGGGTCTTGACATCTTTCTTCATTATTTTAAGAATATCATATGGGTGGGAAGTAATTTTCAGTTACCTTTAGATGTTTACAACATAGACATATAGCTATTCAGGCTTCTTCAATAGGTAATTGCCTATCTATTTAGGTTAAGACTAATTGCATGCAGCAGGCAGAAATTTTCCCCCACCGGTCTTCAGAGAAGCCTAGATAATTAACCCAGAAGTAGCTGTTTTTACACTGCAAATGTGTAAAAGTTAAGCAAAATAGATCCTGCTCCACAGCTCAGCATTCGCCTATTACCTTTTAGGCCCCCACACAATAGTCACCACATAAAACTTAGACAATATTGTAGTTAATAGATGCGAGCACCTCCCATAAGGTCATGATACACAAAACTGGGAAATGTGTTAAACAGGAATATTTGTTTCCAGACTCCCCTTTTGCAAATGGCAATGATGAGATATTATCTGTATTTCATGCTATGGTCACTTAACACTCAAAAGGAAAAAAAAAAAGAAAGCAATTCTAGGATTTAGTAGAGACTCTTTTTAATGTAAAATTAGACCACTGAAGGAGTGGGATGAGGTTAGGGCAGAGGGACAGACACGGCAGCTCTAAAGAATACCATTTTCCCCTTCTGATTAAAAATATTCATTAAGAATTGGAGAAAATCTACACCTCTAGAGGGTTGGGTTTTTTACCATTTTCTTATAACAACTGATATGCAGTAAGAAATCTTTCCAAAATACTGATCTCTTATAATTGGTAGCCATAATTAATAAAATAGCAATATTGAAACTGGTCGGATACTTTTTGTTCAGGCTTTGCAAAATGTCTGCATGGTTGGTGTATTGGTAAATAATGCTAGCAAAGAAATAAAATGTGAAAATGAATGCATTGAATTGTTATGCTCATTTCCTTTTCAATAAATATGCAGGGATCTTCTTTTATCCCCTGAGACCAGATGTACCACATGTAATGAGATTCTGCAAAGTATCAATGTGCACAAACACCACAAAAGGAATCTGGGGTATTCAGTTCATTCCTGACAAGTAGGATTAATGAGGAATGGATAAATATGTATGTAAAAAGCAAGACTGCATTGAAAGTTGAGTCTTATGGACATGATCAATGTTTAAAAGAGTACTGATGTTCAATACATTGAAGAAATTCTCCCAGAGAAATTTCCACTGGGGAAAAAAAAAGTTTTAAAAAATTATTTTGAATAAACCAGGCCGACTGAGAGATGACCTGAAGTTATTCACTCGGTATTTCCAGGTAAAGATTTTTGATTGTTTAGTCAGCAGGTCTCTCTGTTTTCTTCACCAAGCTGAATTTGCAAGACGAGTTGCAATTGCAAAACATCTTGTCCCAGACTTCACAGTTCTCAGCTTCTCGCCAGTCTGCTGATTCCTCGGTGCTTAAGAAAACAGACTGCAAAAAATACATTAAATGTATGCAAACTACAGCAGTGATCTACTGCACACAGCTATACACGCATCAGTTATGTGGAACAGTTTGTTCTGCACAGTTCACCTCCATTCTGAGATGTTTTTTTACTGAATTAGATTTTACTGAGCTCCAACGGGAGTACATTTGCAATAAAAACTCTGGAACTGTCCTGCACAGACTCTGTTAAATTCCATGCCACCTACATGGAGCCACAGTCATATGATATATTTTTAATCCTGTCTGGTTCATCCAAACTACACCATGGATTAATCTCCTCTTTTGGATTAGGAAAATCCCGCTCATTGTTATAAATAGATGAACCATGGTACTTTTAACTCTACGTGGTGTCTTTGAAAATGCGACTGATAATATTCTGCTGGTCACCACAAGACCATTTCGGTAGGTCTTTCTTAGCTGACAAAAATATGCATAACAAGGACAAACCAAAAACTTACCTGAAAAAAACCCCACCTACAAAACTATCCATATCGTGTCAAGTAGGCAACACCCTTCGTTTTACTTCATAATATCAATAAATAACAACAAGCTTATACAAAAAGGGATGCATTTGTTCTGGCTAAGCAATTTGTGCAAACAATTCTAAGAAAAAGTCAGAAAGGATATTGAAGAATTAAAAACACATAAATGCTGAATCTTATCCAAGAAGCACAAGCTAACCCGCTTAATGATAATTACATCCTGACCAAAGCTGATGAAACTTTTCGCACAAAACTCTTCTCTGTCAATTTTCAGCAGATCCAGTGTCTCCAAAATGTTCAGTTATTACTTGACAGTTGTGGGTTTTTTTTCTTGGAAAGCAATTAAATCCCCAACTGAAAAACAGCCGTTCTTGATCACTTCAAAATGTATCCCCTTGATTATTTTTTTGTTTTTACTTTATTTCACTTTTCGTAATTACATTTGAAAATTTAAAATCAGAATGAAGTACTTTAAACCCTCTCAGAGTGAAATACTTCAAAGAGCCAAATAAACCTGATTTTTTTTCCCATCAATTAAGCACAGGAACATTTTTATCTTTTCAGACAGTGACAGTTATTTTGAACTATTTAAATTACTGATAAAGACACAAATTAATGGTTGTCACCCTCCATAGATAGTCCACCAGAAAACTAATTATTGATATGAAATTCTGATCCCACTGGAATCCATGTAAATTCTGCCATCAATGGACTACAACAGAACCAAGAGTTTATCCTGGGTATTAGCAGGATTGGGACAAAAGCTTTAAGCAAATCTCAGCTGTCTGGGTGAGCTAGATCAGCATCTTTGTGTTATTAATAGCTCAAAATAATCCCCAAAACTATCCCACAACTATGAGCCAGCCCAGTGAACTTCCATTTTGTTGGTTTTCCCTTGCTTACTGGGAACTGTTGAAAATTACTTTGAAAATTATCATTGTATGAATTAAGTTATTTATGCTTGCAATATTATATTCTGTGATATCATGAATGTTCAATGGATGCTTTCAGAATCATCATTTATAAATCCAATCATGTTATAAAGCCAAAAAATTCCAGAGGACTAATGGGCTTCTATAGCATGACATTTTATACCTAGTAATACCTGAAATCCTGCAGATTTTTTTAGGTCTATATAGGCAACCCTGTTCAATGTGGTGGCACTATGTACATCAGTAGAGCTAAATATGTGATCTTTGCCTGACTGAGGGTCTTTGGAATTGCCAAGACCACAACAGTATTCTAGAGAGGATTTTCCAGGCAACAGTTTGCTTCAGAAGTTTATTTTCTCTGGAGACAATAAATTGTTGTGGTTTAACTGATTTATTAAGTAAATTCTTGGATAAAACTCCCATGGTACTACTGTCTGAACCACAAGACTACTGTATTTGTCTCTAAGCAAAGTGTTGCATATTGAAAATTGCTATTTAGAAACTTAAGTCTTAAAGTATCTGCTCATCTTCACTCATCATCTCTTGGGATCGTGTTACTTGCATGAGAGTTCTCACTGAAAAAAGCTTCTAGTCCTCTGGGCTGCAAAACAGACTTGAAAATAAGAATCCATTTCATATTCCTCTTGGGATTAGTGTTAAAAATAATTTTCAGGTTTTAATTTTCAAATTAATTTTGATTTCCAGCAGAGCAGGAATTGGTTCCAGTTATAAGGGGAAAATAAATGCAGTAGACCTCCAGTTTGGAGACAAGAGTTCTGGGAAGTTCCCTGTGTGTGTGTCCTCCGTTCTTACCCACTGATGCAGCAATGAAAGGGCCTTTCCAAGCCCTTTCAACACTACTTCAGAAGAAGCTCTTTTTTCACATAGTTTAAAATTAGCACTAAATTCCACTCAGTTATGAAGTGTGTTCAAAGTGAGAATACTTCTTCAAAACCGTATCTTGCAACTAAGAAGAGCTGAGATGCTCTTTTGGCAGGTTTTGGGATTTAAATCAGACAAGGTGGATCTCCAGTTGTGCAACCGAGGAATTTTAAACTTGGTCTTTGACAAACAGTCGTAATAGGTTTGGAAAATCTATACAGTTTATCAGTAGTAAATACAGTTATGTTTAAAATTGTACATTAAGCAACATACAATTCCATCCTTCTGAGAACAGGTAGTGGTTGCTTAAGGACAGAAAAAAGTATAAATTTCTAACACAGAGATATTGCTACATTGCATAGGATGCAAGTGGGAAATATAGGAACAATGCACAATGTAATACTGTGTTTGGGATGCTTTATATCTCTGACAAACTGGGTAGTCCAAAATTCATATGTTCCAAATTCTGCTCTTAGCAATACTAGTAAATATTTTTTTTTCCCTACACTCTTGAATTTTGTGCTGATTAAAACAGAACTGTAACACTGTAGTCCATAACTACTTTCTAGGGCAACTGAGGGAGCAGCAGCCTTCATAATTAACACTGGCCGGTGTCACCAGTGCTCTCATGCCACAGCTGCGAAGCTGCACGGTCTCCCCCAGTGCATTGTCCTCTCTTGAGTAATTGAGAGCAAAATTCACCTGTTCTAGAAAATGGATACAAACATATAAGCCAGAAGCAGCAAGTGGATCAAAAGTCCAAAACAAGCTTGTCCCCAAGCCAAGCAGTGAACAGAGCTGTTATAGCTATGGGATACGTTCCTATAGTTATGATTGTTTTGTGGACCCACTTTTACTTGCTTGCTGTCTTGTAACAGTTACCTGAAAAACCCTAATAGGACAGGTGTCGCAGCTTTGGTCCTGATCCTTTGCCTGGACACTCACAAAAAGTGCTAAACTTGCATTTTGAGCTGTTGTGCCTTCTTTGTGTTTTTGTGACGTTTCTGCATCGAGAGTCACTACTCCCAGTCCATCTGCTATAGGGCCCAATGGCAAGGACAGGTACCTTACAGCATTACAGTAGCTTAAAGGTATCCCCAGGGAAAGGTACAAGATGAATCTTGTCACATCAAAGATTTCTAATACAGCTATTGATTCTTTTGAATACCATAAGACCTAGTGAAAACCATAGAATCATATAGTTACAGAATGGGTTGGGTTGGAAGGGACCCAAAAGATCATCCAGTTCCAAACGCCCTGCCATGGGCACGGACACTTTCCACGAGACCAGGTTGCTCAAAGCCCCATCCAGCCTGGCCTTGAACACTTCCAGGGATGGGGCATCCACAACTTCCCTCAGCAGTGTGTCCCAGTGTCTCACCACCCTCACAGTAAAGAATTTCTTCCTAATGTCCAATCTAAATCTATCCTGTTTCAGTTCAAAACTGTTACTCCTCGTCCTATCACTACACTCCCTGATAGAGTCCCTCTCCAGCTTTCCTGTGATAACACACTTTCCTGTGTGTCCATCTTTTCCCCTTTTAGGTACTGGAAGGCACTATAAGGTCTATCCAGAGCCTTCTCTTCTCCAGGCTGAACAACCCCAACTCTCTCAGCCTGTCTTCATACAGTTTATGTTATTTGTTACCTCTCTATTTTCACCACTCAAAATTATTCTTTGGGATTAGTTGGATGTCCAGGTCTCTTCACTGTGCTTGGTGTTTTTTCTTCTCCAAAAGTATGTAGCTTGAGTGTTTGCTGTCTTACTTGTCTTGCAACCAGCAACCAGTCCTGTCTGGCAAAAAGTATTTCATATCACAGAAAGCCAACTGAGATTTTTTCCTATCTTTTAAGTGATCAGGCTCGTCAGTTGATCAAAATTCTCTCTAGGTGGTTCAGCACATGGTCCTGTTCCTTACATACTTGTCAACATTCTTGGTCTTCATTTGGAAATATATTGTATTTCCGGGTAGTTCCATGCAATTTGCAGTAGGTTTGAATTGGCTGCTCAGTACCTGGCCCGTGCCTACCATATGCCCAGACCATTTCCTTGCTGTCTCCAAAGACCACAAAAGACAATGTTAAAAATTGGTTGTGCAACTGGCTGGAAATTTTTTGATGAAAAACAAAGAGGTCTACCTATTGAAACTAAATTAGCTTTTGTGATTAGAAAATAGATTTTTTTTCAAAATGAAAGAAAACAAAAAGGAGAAAAGTATGTGAAACAGTCAAACAAAAGTCTCTGTTCTAAACAAGGGATTTGAGTCTCATTTTCAGCCGGGAGATGTAAAATTGTCTTCATTCACATTTTTTCATGGAAAACTATTAAAAATTTCTTCCTGAAGCAAACAAGAAAATATTGGAAAACTTGAAAATCCTCAGAAGGCAGGAAAACTACTTCTTATCCATCTTTAATAAAGAAAAGGATAAAAGCACTGTCTCATAAATTCAAACTGGAATTTGCAAGCTACACAAATTCTCCAAACTGATGCAATGGATTTCGATAATGCTGAATCATAATCATAATATGCCCATGTTATTGCAGCAAAAAGGACTATAAATATTAAAAAAACCCATGAATCAGATAGCTGTGTAAACTCCAGATGCCAAAATAATAACATCAAGAGGCAGGTGCAACCGGAAGTAGAGTTTGTAGGGAAAAGATAGAAAAAAATTAACATTTTTGTTAACAAAATCATCACTGCGTCATCACTGATGCTTGCGTAGCATGTTAAATGCTATGGTTCTGTTTGTTCCAACTGATTCTATTCTTGCACATTAGCAGGACTTACTCACCTGATGATCTTTTTTCTTTTCCCAGTATGGAAGAAATTATTATTATTCTATCATTCAGCCAGATTACAGCTATAAGGTATGACAATATCTGTTTGTATTCATATTCATTTGGGTTATAGAAGACAAGGAGCTTGCAAACTGGAGAACAAAGAGAACCAAAAGATGACAGCATCTTGTCATCTGTATCTACAAAGGAATTTTCACATCCATCTACTCTGTGATGGGGCAAATGCGAAGGAGACTGAGTGTCCAGTCTCCTGGTGCAGGCTCAAAAGTGCCAGCTTTGGAATAGGCTGTGAATGTAAACTGGTGTCCCTTGGTATTTTGATGCTATCTATGATGAAACTCATTATTTTATCTTGTCATCATCAACAATATCTATGTTAGCTTGGTTAAATCTAGCTGAGATGCTAAATCCCATAGCCCAGCTGCACCAGAGATATTCTTTAGCAAGGTGTTTCATGAAGTCACCTTTCCCAGGTTTCTTTTCTCTCTATTTTAAACCTGATCTTTTTGCCATATAGTCACAGCTCCTTCCCTCTTCTCCTGCTGCTCCTTACTTGCATTTCTCATTTCAGTTTTAGATGTAATGTGTTACTAAGCTCTGCTTTGCTGAACGAATTGCCCCTTGTGACAGAAATAAGAAAGATACTCATGGGACTTGGATGATCCACATCAGGAATTCTCTTCCGTATGTTGTCTCCGTCCCAGATAAATAGATCTTGGACAGATTTTCAGAAGTGGTGAACTGACTTAGACGTTCAAGACACAATTTCAAAAATGATGTATGCATTTTTGAGCCCAAGTCAAACTGAAGGTGGGATAAACTTCTGTGCATAGACCAATGCATGAAAGCGCCCGGATCTCCCAAGGAACGTGTACAGATCAGGCGTCTCTTTGATGACAAAGTAGTAAAGAACTGCAGGCATTAGCTTGAAGTTATTCAGTTCATGTACAGTCACAGGTTCATTTCCTTTGCCACTTGGCTCCTGAAACTGTACCTTAGGTGCTTTTGAAAATTTTACTTGAAGTGAAATTTCCTACATTCCTATTTGGAATTGAAACTTCCGCCTGGAAAACCTTCTTCTGTAACAATTCTTCCTGAAGTGAAGTGGTGAGTTGAACGGGTGTATGGCAGCTCTCCAAGCTATTTCGGTGGTAGTGTTGGTTTTCATATGATTCATTCGAATACCAACACCTTCCTGCCTTGTGACTGTAAATAATGCACTCATTTGGGGAATGACAAGTCATGACAAGGCTAGTGACAGCCTGAATCAAAAGAGAAAAAGGTCATCTCCACAACATTAAGATTCGGGTATAAGTATTGTAATTGCCTCAGTACAAAGAGATCTACCAATGGATATCTGACTACCACATCTGTCCTGCTTTTTCATGCGATGCACAGGATCTCATTTACCACCATAGCAACAGAGGGACTACAAAGCCTTCATTCAGGAGAGCTGTGGGGCAGATTCCTGTTCAGTCCCTCTGAAGCCATTTATTTGGACTTCACAAAAGGAGCTCAGTAACAGATGAAAACACAGTCTACTGGGTTGAATGCTGGCCTGGGACCTATTGGTACCTGGCTTGGGAACTGTTCTTATTTCTGCAATTAACCACTGTGCGATGTTAAATCATTTTGTTTCTCCACGCCTTAAACTCTCCATCTGTATGACACAGATAACACTCTCAGGCCTGCCAAAAACAAATGCTGAAAAAGAACTAACTGCTTTTTTTCATCTTATTCAAGGAAAGAAAGGAGGTACCAAAGTTTATCTGAATAAGGACCCTTAATAATTTAAAATACTGCTAGCTATTTCATGGTATCATTTAGGCAGAAACCACTAGCAGTTCTGAGGCTGTGACAAAAGCCTAGAAATGCTGGTGGTATTTAATAGAATTGTACCATTTCGCAAGCATATTAACTGGTTTTTACTAGGTTATTAGATGTTACTTCTGGTATACTGTAGAGAGTGAACCCATTCAACAGTCCTAATTAAGTGAATTTGTGATATATGGTATTTAAATAAGGCAATCTAAGTTCCTGATTAATCATCCATTAGCAGTAAGTCATCATTATGCAATCTGTTTCTGAAGTCATTGAAACACAGCATTGAGCAGTTATTATGCAATCCTTCGTCAACGTTTTATGATTCTGTTAGAGTGTTTTATGAGAACAACTTAGTGCTGCATCGCAGTTTACATATACACATTAAAGCTGTCATATTAAACCCTGAATTCTTAATTACCATTAAGGTATTAGAAGAACAGCCTGGCCAAACTTTAATTTCCCTGTGAAATCCTTAGATCGGAGAAGTTTTAAGAACTTCGTTTCTCCTCTCTTAATCATCAAATCCTAAACAAAAGACATTGATTTTCACCTAAACCTTCTTCAGCTACTGCAAAATCCTCAGAGAGTGCTCCAGTGTGGCCCTCACTCAACAAAGCTTCCATGAAAATTTTCCTATGAGAGTCTGGGCTGAGTGAATGCTAAGCAAAGACCTCAAAGCTTGTTCCAGAGGATTTAGTACCTCCTGTGTAACACACAACAAGTTTTGTCGTGCATGGCTTATATTGTTAGATCTGAATAATTCAGCCATCTGTGTTAATTAATTTTGGGGAATTAGCATTTCAGAGATGTCTTGTATAAGAAATTTTCAAATCTAGTGTGCTATTATGTTTAACTTTCATCACATACAATTACTCGCTTTATTTTGTATCCATGTTTTTCTACTTTACATTCCCATTCTCACACAATCCAACTAATAAAACTGCCCACAGTCTTACAGTCCTCGTTTTCATAACTGATAAAATGCGCTATCGCTGAACCTACCTCCTCAGTTTCTACAGGGTCCAATATGTATTTTTTCTTTCAAGACAGCACTTACAAATTACTTCAGCTAAGGACTTTAATTACTACATGAACACCAATTAATTAATGAATGAATCTTTGAAGCAACGTTGGGAGACAGGAATGAATTATGGATAAATGAAGACACAGAAGAATTTTGATTTGCTAAATTTCAATAGCAAATGAGGAGCAGAATGAAGAACAGCACTGTCTGCATCAAGTCTCTGAGTTGTCTTTGCAACTCACCCAAATACATATTCTCTGTTTCTGTTACGAATACTAACTTTTTCCCTGTTCCTTCCATTTTGTGACTTACCACTATTGTCCATGTGGTATTAAAATCTTTCCTGTAAGATATGAGTCTTTGCCTGAAAAGCCTCTCAAAGGCAGCAGTCGTCTATTGTAAGCACATTCCAGCTGGGCTTCCTGAAACCTGATGAGGGGCTAATAAAGCCCTGATGAATGAAAAGCCCTGATAATGAACCCCTGATGAGGGGCTAATAAAGAGACACTTGGTCCCTGTGCATGTGGGGCCTGGTGGTATTCAACAGCATCATCACAGACCCCAGAGGCATAGGGAAAACCTTCAGGGAATTCATCTAAACTATGTTTCATTTTTTTCTCTTCTGGGGTCCTACCTAGGAATAAATAGCAGAGAAGTGTGAGATTTACACCATGACTCTTTCAAAGTTTTCTGGCAAATAGGCACCAGTGTATCCAGGAGTCAGCTTTTGAAAAACAGAAACCCCGCTCATCTGATGCTATATGTGTGATTTGCACAAACTAAGCGTGTAATTTAGAGAAAAGCTAATTTTTCCACTTGGGCCGTCTGAGATTGTAAGAAGAATGGTTTATCAAATTTCGTACTGATTCACAATAATACTGTTTAATTAGGATTTTAAAATCTTACTTTCTAAAGGCTGTTGCACATAGACTCTTTCAGATTTACCTTTGTGATTTTGAAGTGCTGCTATCACCAGCTGTCCACCCCATCCGAATCTAATATATTAGCAAAAATCATAGAATTATAGAATGGTTTGTGTTGGAAGGAACCTCTAAAGGTCATCTAGTCCAACTCCCCTGCAATGAGCAAGGAGATCTTCAACTAGATGGTGGCTCAAAGCCCCGTACAACCTGACCTTGAACGTTTCCAGGGATGGGGCATTTACTGCCTCTCTGGGCAACCTGATACAGGGTTTCACCTCCCTCATGGCAAAAAAATTCTTCCTTATATCTAGTCTAAATCTACCGTCTTTTAGTTTAAAACCATTACTCCTTGTCCTGTTGCAACAGAACCTATTAAAAAGTTTGTCCCCATCTTTCCTGTAGGCTCCCTTTAAGTACTGAAAGGCCACAATAAGGTCTCCTCGGAGCCTTCTCTTCTCCAGGCTGAACAAGCCCAACTCTCTCAGCCTGTCCTCATAGGAGAGGTGTTTCAGCCCTCTGATCATCTTTGTGGCCCTCATCTGAACCCATTCCAACAGGTCCATGTCCTTCTTGTGCTGAGGACTCCAGAGCTGGATGCAGTACTCCAGGTGGGGTCTCACCAGAGCAGAGTAGAGGGGCAGAATCCCCTCCCTCGACACACTGGCCACACTTCTTTTGATGCAGCCCAGGATGTGGTTGCCTTTTCTGAAGCCAAATTATGCTCAAATACAGCAAAATGAGAATCAGTCAGCACCATTGGATGGGGCTTTGAGGGGGTGGGATGCTTTTAAAAGTCCTAGGACAGTATCTTAATGGTAATAGACTTTAGAAGTCAACCTGTTCAGCTGAGCATTTGCTGTTCAGAACACATTCATCACTAAATTTTATGTCTGTCCTGTTTCAGATACCTGTACAGAGGTTGACTTGAATTCAAATCTCAGATCTAGATATCTAAATTTCTCCTCAGTCCATCCCAAGTAGGATAGTAGGCAATTTCAATGTGGACTTGATTTTCACGTCAACCAAAGAATTCTGATTCACAGCATCCATCTTTAAAATAAATAAATTATCTAATGTGTAGCTGCTGAAAGAATAAATCATCATCTAACTTCAGTGTTTTGGATACAAATTCATTTTTATTTGGAGGTATAAAAGTGAAGGCACTACTTTTTTGTTGCAGTCATACTGGGTGGTGAGGGTGCAGTTAAAATACTTGACAGTGTATGTTCTAGTTACTTTGTCTCAAAAATTCAGACCATAATTGTATTATTCTAACACTGTGTGCTGGGTCTGGCTGAGATGCAGTTAATTTTCTTCATAGCAGACCAAATGGTGCTGCATTTGGATTTGTGGTTAGAACAATGTTGATAACACACCAGCGTTTTGGCTATTGCTGAGCAGTACTTGCACAGCGTCAAGACTCTCTTTTTCCCACTCTGTCCCGGCAGTGAGTAGGCTGGGGGTGGGCAAGAAGCTGTGAGGGGACACAGCTGTGACAGCTGACCCCAGCTGACCGAAGGCATATTCCATGCTACATAACATGGCAATAAAAACTGAGGGGAGGGGGCTTTGCGGGAGGTAGCCATTGCTTGGAGACTGACTGGGCATCAGTCTACTAGTGGGAGGTGGAGGGTGATTGCCTTTGCATCACTTGGGTTTTCTTTGGGTTTTTTGCCTTTTTACTCTTTCTGTCACTTATTCAACTGTCTTTATCTTGACCTATGAGTTTTCTTGCTATTGCTCCTCCTGTTCTCTCCCCTGTACTGCTAAGGGTGGGGAGTGGGCAGGGTGGGGCTTAGCTGCTGGCCAGGGAGAACCCACCACACACCATCACGTTATCAGAACCTCACACTGCTATAGACAAAAACAACTGATACCTGAAGATAAAAGATAGGAAAAAATAAGTGAAATACAGCGATTGATCAAAATCATAGAATAGAATCATAGAATCATTCAGGTTGGAAAAGACCCTTGGGATCATCAAGACCAACCATCAACCCCACCCTACAAAGTTCTCCCCTACACCATATCCCCCAACACCACATCTGAACAACTCTTAAACACATTCAGGGATGGGGACTCCACCACCTCCCTGGGCAGCCTCTTCCAGTGTCTGACCACTCGTTCTGTGAAGAATTTTTTTCCTAATGTCCAGTCTAAACCTACCCTGTTGCAGCTTGAAGCCATTCCCTCTTGTTCTAACACTAATTACCTGTGAGAAGAGACCAGCACCAACCTCTCTACAAAATGTCAGCCTATCTTATCTATGTAGTCTAAAGGTGTCAGTATATATGAACACGACTTGAAAAATAGAAAATCAAATATTAAGATTAAATAATAGCAAGACATATGAAGATCAGAATAACAAAGTCGTAACAGGAACAAAAAATCAGTGCATTTTATGAAGAAGCACTGCGTTGGTCTGCCGAAAGAAAAGCAGACATTGGTGACAACTTTTAGTCAATAAGCTTAGAAAGCAGCAGGTTGTAAATGTCCCATACTACTGAGGTTTATAAAGTAATGCTGTGAGTGCTGCACCCATCCTTCTCCCCTGTCCTGCTTTTTTCTGAAGGGTGCTGCAGCCTCTGCTAGGACAGATCAAGCTATGAGCACTTTGCAGAAAGCAATTTGCAGGAGGACTCATATATAAAGTAAATATCTGTCCAAATTTTTAGCGCAATGGCTTGTTCAAAAAAGGCTACAGCCAATCTCACCTTTTATGGGAGGTGACTACGTTAGTTTGAACACATTTTTTATCCTATTGTAGTTTTTCAAAATGGCAATGAGAGACATTAAAAATAATTTCAAACTTGAGAGTGGAGGTCTGATCTCACTACAGTTCCTCAAGTCAGTAATGTTTGTAAATGTAAAGTCAGTAATGTTTGTAAAAACAAAAAGATTGTTTTCTTGAGAAAGACTTTCCTTTCCTAGTCAAAGTATGCGAAAATATTGCCATCTCGTAAGTATTTCCTAGCACGCTGCCTTTTTCAAAGCAACCAGCACATTGAGAAAGTTCTGTACAGAACTGCAATGTCTTCTTTATGCCATGTGGAAGACAATTTGAAGGCAGTGCACTAGGTGCCCTGTACACTTGGCAGCATTGAAAACAGGTCAAGCACAAGAAACGGCCTTCCAAAACCTA
Organism: Dromas ardeola; assembly: GCA_013398915.1. Classification (NCBI taxonomy): domain Eukaryota; kingdom Metazoa; phylum Chordata; class Aves; order Charadriiformes; family Dromadidae; genus Dromas; species Dromas ardeola. Next base: position 42,782 of record VYZM01021729.1, read on the forward strand.
AAGGGTACAGGAAAGATGGGGAGGGACTCTTTATCAGGGAGTGTAGTGATAGGACAAAGGGTAACTGAAACAGGATAGAATTAAATTAGCTATTAGGAAGAAATTCTTTACTGTGAGGGTGGTGAGACACAGGAACAGGAGCCCAGAGAGGTGCCCAGAGAAGTTGTGGATGCCCCATCCCTGGAAGTGTTCAAGGCCAGGCTGGATGGGGCTTTGAGCAACCTGGTCTAGTGGGAGGTGTCCTGCCTATGGCAGGGGGGTTGGAACTAGATGATCTCTAATGTTCCTTCCATCCAACCCAAACCATTCTGTGATTCTATGATTCTGACGACAATATTTCATAAAAGTCTGATTTGACTAACTATTCTTTATCTTTGCTCATTTTCCCATCTTGATGAAGCATTCAGTGCTTTGGAATAATATCCAGCAGATTTCTTGAAAGTATTTCATGCTCTGTGCTTTTTTGCAGATCTGCTACGGGCCTGAAATGTTTATAGTTCTGTGATATGGATGAGCATTTTTGGTGTTGTTAAAAACTTTTGTTGAAGAAAAAAACCCAGACATTTCATTTTCATCATTTGTTACAAGTTTTTATATATATATATATATATATATTTTACACGAGCAAACATCTTTCAAAATTTGGTGAAACTTACAGATCATTATATAGCATTTAGTGACCCTGCTCTGGCAGGGGGGTTGGACTAGATGATCTCCAGAGGTCCCTTCCAACCCTATGATTCTGTGATTCTGTGATTTAAGATGCAAAATATACAATGCATGTAAATCTCTTTTCAGTTTTGGCTTGTGTATAGTTCAGCATTTTGTGGGAAAAAAGGGTTTCTGGAAAAGTTATACTAAAATTTGTATGTACAGCATTGCAGATATTCCCATGAAAAGAATAGTAAAACTTGAAAAAGCTTGTGGTTTTTTTTTTTTTAAATATCATCATTACATGAAAAATTAATGTGAAAAAATCATCTGAGACTGAGCTTTATTCTATATCCAGTTTTAAGAAAGGATTACAAGGAAGTATTTCTAAACACGTCAAGTATTTATGAGGTCCAAAATATCTACAGTCTATAACCAAGAATGGAGAAAGAGCAAAGTGCCATGATTGACCCATGATTAATCAGGAATGTCTCTGGCAGGCCTATCCTTCCTCCTTCTGGTTGTAGCAGTGCCTTGAAAGAGTAGCAGGCTACACTTACATTTCAGTTAATCGTGTGGTATTTTGGAAAATTCAAACACAATATTTCCTTTTTATACAAACATTCCCAAAAGGAGATGTTTCACAAGCTGGCAGAGACTTCATTACATTTGAATTTGTTTCTGTAGTACTTCATGAAGCGCTTTTTCATCTGACAATTTAAAATAGATAGAAATGTGCCGGCCATAATACACGTAAAGTGAACGGAGCCTTTAAACAATGTTTTTGCCTGTAAAGGAAATAACAGCAACTGAGAGATATAAATCAAATTGTTGATCATGGAAATACTACAGTGAAAGGTAAACTAACAAAATAAATAAATGTATGAGGCTGCTTCTATGCAACACCAGCCTCTGTTTGCTTGAAAACCAGGAAATAAACAATCTTTTCATAGAGCAAGATGAAAGGCTGTTGCTTTGTGCATTTTATGAGCCAAATTAACCATGCATGTACTCCTATCCAAATCATGAAGTTGTAGAGTGTCATAAAATAAAATAAAAAAAAAATATAAAAAAATATTGTGGGCATTAGTGAAAACTCATTGTAAACCAATTGCTGTTTGCTGCTTGTTTAGGTTGATTTCCCAGAGCCACACTTC
>VYZM01021729.1:48500-92799 GCA_013398915.1 Dromas ardeola
TTTATTTGAGTGAGGCAATTTGTATTGAATGAATCAAATACACTTTGTTTTAAATTCTGCTAAAAAACTGAAATATCAAATGATCACACAGCCCTGCTTTTCCATACCTATACTCGTTCTACAAGCTTTTATGCTATTATTTCAGTTTAAAAATTCTGATTTCAAAGGAATCCATTGTCAGGGATGGGTATGTCAAAATATTGGTGTTTAATAGGAAATATATTCTAGCAAGATATGATCTTCATTGCGATTTTTGTACTCTGTTTAAAAAATGAACCATGTGCCAAGTAATTACTCTGCCCATCCAGTTTAAGCCAGAGTTTAAGAGATCCTGAAAGATAAGATAATATTTTTGGTTTTACTATATGATGTTTATCCTCATCAGCAAAAAACTAGCTCTTAAAACCTTCAAAAAATAACAATTTTCATCTACCTAGTGTCTTTTAAAGGAGAAAGAATTAACCACCATAAGTAATGATTCTGCTGTCAGCCAAATGCAGAAAAGAGCACTTCCAACACCCAAGGGATTTAACACTGTTAAAATGAAAACGAACATCTGTTTTCACCAGGATAATATTCATAAGTGCACCTTCTGAGAAACAAAAGATACTCAAAGCCTCAAACTGAATCAATTCAAAAAGAAACTAGCAGATACGCTCAGACAGTCTTCTGAGCAGAACTTGTATGAATTATAATTAATAATATAATTTACAAATATAGAATTCCCAAATTATACGTATCATTATTATATGGGGTAATGTGGGCTTAAAGAAGTGGTCATACTAGTAATTGCTCGTGGAAAGCCTTTCAAAAGCATGTGTGTATCTAATGATGTAAAAAAAGCATGCCATAGAATTTTCAAAAGTAGTTTAAGTATTCAAATGCTTTCAAAGGATTATAACAATTCCTCAGCTTGCCTATTCCTCTTTTTAGGAACCTAAAATGGCCTTGGGCAGTAATCTAGCCTTTTAGTCTCTAGAAGGAGGAGACTAGTAAAACTGTTTATATAAATTTGTGGGTAAATTCTTCTCAGCTGTTGTGTCTCTCACAGCAGGAAAAAAAAATGATCTAACTTGCCCCTGGTGGGAGAACTGCTTGAAAAAATTCAAGATCAAATTACATTTACAATTAAATTTCAAATTGGAATGCATAATCAAAATTTTGATATTTTCCACCATGAAAAACTGGACAGCACTGAAAATCTTTAGTATGATAATGGCAAAATGTTACTTCTGGATGTGGTGAAGAGCTCCAAAAACATATCTCTTGTACTGATTTAAAAATAAAATAAAAACCTTTTGGCATTGCCTCAACAAAGCAAAAGTATTTGTTTCAACAATTCCCAGTGCAATCAGTGACATAAACAGAAGCAGAAGTGGAATACCCTGAAGATAACCATCAATGGGTGGGGTGAGTCTGTCATTTTTAAGTGCTCTGGAAATAAAGTAGATAAATCAATCAATCAATTGATCAATAGATAGATAGATAGACAGGTGTTTCCTTTGTGAGTTATTAACATCTAGTGGTGAGGAAAATTACCAAAGAAAGCACATTCATGGCAAGAAAACCTACAATCCTTAAGAAGATCCTTAAAACAAAAGTCAATGCAACTTTCTATAAATTCTCTGCTGTTAGTCTCAGAACACACAAACAAAAAATACTTTTCTTTAATATTGACCGTACTGATGAAATGTTGCTGTTTAACGTTATTGGAAGGAACCACATGAAGGCGGTGTTATATATACATATCTGTCCCATGATTCTGATTATTACTAACCCTATTGCAACACACAGAACAAACAAAAAATATTCCTATATTGCCAAATCTTTCAAAGTCACTCAATAGATTTGAAAAGGTATTTTTCAATCAGGATTATAGTTTTTAACTTTTTTTTTTTTGCTTAATTCCTCTTCTCAACAATATTTAATCTGCCTAAAATGAGAAATGGCACGTTTCGTTTTCTATGAGAATGGAAAAATGTCTCATTACAGATCAGAAATTAAGACACTTATTTAAGTAAGTAGGAATTGAGCTGTAACGTGATACATTTTGTATGCTTGCAAAAATTGCCTATAAAGATTTGCATGTCAGTAACACAACCCTCCAGGACTTTATTCTCTACTGAAAATATTCAAATTAACTGCTAGAGCTGCTCATATTTCAAGCACTCCAATGCTTTTGAATCACTTCTTTGTTATTAATGTCAGTTGTGCCATTTCATAGATTTTAAAGCCATATATGATAGAAATTTAATTTGATATTCTAGGTAACATATGACACACTATTTCACTCAATAATTTTTGTACCCACCTTAGCAGTTCATGCTTAAATTAAGCATATCTTCAAATACATTTAATCTCAATTTAAAAATTCCAACAAGTGATGAAGAATTGATCGCAACCTTGGCAGTCTGTTGTAAAACAGTTTTATGCCAATCTTTCCATTGCTTAACCTTTTCTGACTTAAATAGCTAGACACTGTATCTCACAAGAACTTTGTGGGATTAAAAGCATTTTCAAATTCAAATATCTTTAGCATATGTAAATTATTATTGGCCAAAGTAATTTTTTCCTGGTTCTTCTGTTTAACAAGAGAATTACCTTGAAAACGTGAACGTATTTATGAAAGCTGAGATTTCTTGAGTATGACCAGAGACACTTGAGTATTGATTGCTACAAGCTGGTGTGTGTTGCGGTGGCAATCCACAAACAGGGGCCTCTTTGGCAGAGCTCACTTTTGCAGGCATGTCAGAGCTTCTGTTTTGTCAATCCACAGCACACAAATTTCATATCTACATGGCTCTTTTGTACCATATTCAAAAGTTTTATGCAGATCCTACCTACATTTTGTATGTCAGAGGGTGGTTCTTCTAGCCCAGCATTAGTTCGCAGTATCCCAAACACGTGTTAAACAAAATTGTTAGCTGCAATCCTCTTTGAATGAAAATCTATTGATAAAAAAAAAAAAGACAAGAATAATGAAAGCACTGAGTCTAGAGGAGTATCCATCACATATAACATTCCTTTTTTTTCCCCTATTACCTACATTTTATCTCCATGAGAGCAGCTATTCAAATACGTAGTGCACCAGCAGTCAGGGAGCTTTTGAAAAAACTTCATGCTTGCTAAGAAAAAGGCTATTTTTTGTCACTAACTACGTAAGGCTGATGTTAGTAAATCCTACCGTAATATATGTGAAGACCAGCTGTTATATGTATGTTCAGGTAAAAATCGAATCAGCCCCTGCTGATATGCTTCCAGAAGTGTTACGGTCGTAACGAAGGAGGGGTATGATTCTGCTTTATCTTGATCTCAGTACAGGGGCGATGCTGTTACAGGCTTCTGGACTTAGGAAGGATCACATCTAGTGGTTATGTCTTTACGTGTCTGTAGAGACACATTCTGAAACAAACTAAGGGGCTTTCCAAATCCCAGAAAACTTCTCATAGGAAGTCTGTAAGAGAGCACAAAATTGACGGGACAATGAAGTCCCAGACTTGCTCGATATTCAGGCGAACATTCTTCCTTTAATGGGATGTAAGTGCAAATTATGTAATGTAGGTTGGTTAAACGCATTTTAATTTACTCACAGAAATGTTGGTTGGAATGAATCTCTGAAGGTCAGAGTCCAGTCTTCTACTTGCAGTGGGACTAACACCAAAACCAGATCAGGTCAACAATGGCTTTATCTGTTTTATTTTGCCTATTTTCTCTCACCTTGATTAAAAAATTAGAAAACAAAACAAAACAAAAGACAAAAAACAAACCAAGCAAAACAAAACACCCACAGTAGAAAACATTGGGTCCGGATTTTCTTTCATCTTACATTTTTCTGGATTTTGGAAATTCCAGCACATCCTTAAATGGCATCAGCAGCCACCCGCCATTTCATGAACGTGCAGTGTGTCTCAAAAAGCAGCTAAGCTGCTGCTTGAATGCTGAGCCCTGCGCCTGAGACACACGCATTGAGGAGATGGTATAGATCCTGGGTTACTCTTTTCATGAAGGGGTTAAATTTCCACCAGCAAAATGGAGATTTGAAACCTTTAGCTTTGGGCCTTCCATCTATCTTTTCACTATTTGAGGAATAATCCGATGCAAAATCCTAAAGATTTTATTATCTCAGGAGATTTGTTCTCGTCTATTCCTAACCTTTCTCTTGGCAAACAGTAGGAGTAATCTTAGGGGACGAAATTCTCTGCTGCTACAGCAAGGGCACTGCATTGAAAGGTTGCTAGGGCATCAGCACATGATAATTTGGCCTTTTTGTCATTTCTACTAAGCTTAATGAAAATGGCAACATTAACCCTCCTTCCTTGAGGCATTTAACTTTGTGCCCAAGGTGGGAGCCTGGCTACTGTGTGGAGCAGGGCGTGAGGGAGGTTCCCAACGCGGCTGTTCTCAATTGCTCTCTAAAGGCTACCTTTACTACAAAGGGACTCCGGGGTCCCAACATGGGCATCCAAGTCAAAGGTCTAAAATTACCTCCTACCCCCAGTATACCCAATTTTTCTGCAGTTCATAATGTCAGGCTGTTTGCGACATTGTGGTGAGAGCCACACCACGCAGAGGTGCTCAGAGCCACAGCCCTGGGTTGCACGCAGCCTATCGCTCATGGAAAACTCTGCTGCCTTGGTAAAATATAATGACCTGTAATTGTGTTTGTGGAGGACTGTAATTAGCGATAAACCAAAGCCGGGAAATCGTGTAGGTGAATTACAGCCTATAGAATTATAGGGCCTGTTCTTTCTGCCATTTGATTTTGTAGGAATACAGCCACAAAGTAGTTGCAGCTCCACTGCTCGCACCCCACCGCGTGGGGCAGAAATTGAATCTTACTCCATCTCCAACCAGGAATTGTTGCTGCTCAGCAGGCACAAAACCTGGAGAGGTGGAGAACGTCATAACCCAAGAATAACTTAAAGCTAGGATGTCTCCAGAGACAAAAGAGGCCTGAATGCACTTGGGTACAAGAGGGAATTAAATGTGAGCATGCCAGATTCTGAGCAAGTGCTAAGATATCGCACAAGAACAGCAGCATAATACTGAAGACTCGGTTTTAAAAGAAGTAACTGTTCCTGCTTCTGCTTTAGACAGAAAGAAGAGGTGTCATCCCTGCAGAAGGATTCAGAGGTGAGAGTCTCAAGTGGAGAGAAGCACTTACCTGCCACCCTGCATGAGGCATCTCAGCCCTGGAGAGAAATGACACTTCATACATATCCCATTTTCAGTGTTTCCCACACAGGATGACCTCTGGGGACTTCCCAGCCAGTGCAGTGTTTTAGCTGCCCTCAGCTTCGGGCACACTCTGTTTTGGGGCATTGCTTTTCCTTCCCGAGCACTTTGTGGGGACATTAAGCATATAGGCAGGTATGGGGGATTTCAGACCTACAGTGACGTGCCTGAACATCTGATTGCACCCGCACCAGAAGAATGAAAAGTCCTAGTATTTTCCCATCTCATGGGGGAGAACACCACTGTGAGAGTCAGAGCACTAAGCATTGTGAGGTGCTCAGAAACTATAATGATTAGGGGCAGTAGAAGAGCACCAAGGCATGCTCAGTTGCAACTTGCTTGATTTAGAAGCATCTGAACTGGCCTGCGCCTGAAGTTACTGCAGCAGAAGTTTTCCGCGTCAGTGCTTAGCACCGGAGAATTCAGATTAAAGTTAAATGAGCAGAGAACATTGTGGCAGTTTTCTTCTCCTAGATGTTTTATATTTTTTAATTGTGCATGTTAACCGATAACTTATGTTTGATTTTTATTTATTCAGCAGTTGTTTTTCACCAGGCCTTTGTTTCAATTACAGCCTTCTAAATACGGCTCTATGTCATAGCAGTGTTACAGACTGAACGCAAAATTTTCCCTGTTTGGGAAAAAATAGTATGGTATAACTGACAATTACTCCTCATGCACAAGGCAGAGACCTATTAACTTTTTCGTTGGAGTTAAAGCATCGGTCATTTCAATGCATAATTGGAGATATACTGGAGATCCGTGGAGAACACGAATTCCTATGATTGAAACCTTGGCCTTCTTTCAAGCTGTGAAATGCTTGTATGAAAGAACATTATTATTATGAATATACGGGCTTGAATTTTAAGTTCGCAGGGTGTAATCTCAGAGTTTGGTATGCATATATGAGATAGCAATACAAGAACACATATGACTATATTGCTTGAATAAACAGATGATGAAAGTAGTGATTTACTTTTCATGGTATTTTTGTCGCTTAGCAACCTCAATTGTTTTCATCATAGTGCTTTTATGTTTGAGTTATGCATCAATTTACAGTACTCGAAAGTGGCTATTACTGTAATCTTTCAGGTTTTAAACTGTTCTTTTGGGCTACAAGCTAATTACAAGACAGGCTGCCACTTTCTGTTTCTTTGAAATGTTAGATCTCATCTAAACGTTTTTAAATGTTATCAGACTAAATAATTCTTTTATTGGAGTATTAACAGGGCTAGAAACCTTAGAGACATCTTTCCTGGAGAATTTAGTCTGAGACCTCGAGCCTGCATAAATGAAAACACATTCTTTACTTTTCACATATTCTTTGTGCATCACCATTGGATATGAATGACGTATTTTGACCAAATATATGTTTCTTAGTTCTATTTATTGGACACAGACACTGACTGCTTTTCTGGTTTGGGTTTCTATACAACCTCTTTTCTTACAAGATTTTTTATTAATTTACTTAGGAAGATTAACCTGACATACTTCGTTGTACCAGTTGTATAGGAAGACCTTACGGGATGTTACAGTAATCAGAACCATCGTAAAAATTGCAAGAGAAGGAAAAAGAAAAGACAGTGCTGGTAAAGATTCAGGTTTACATTGGTGTCTTCTTCAAAGGATATAGGCTCACATGATATCCATGAAAATATACCAGAAATATGAGAACTCTTAGATACATTTCTTAATATTTCTTCTTTTGTCATTTTAAAATAATGCAGAACTTTTAAGTGTGCAAATTATTAAAATCATACAGAAATAATATTTCAGTTTATGGAAACAGTTATCTTGGAACAAGCATGGTCTTGCTAAACTGGCAACCAGAAAAGATTGTAATACAATTTAAGTAATCTAAAATGGAACATTTCTGATTCCAGTAATTAGGTCCAGATCACTGAGGAAATATTCTTTCCTTTTCTCCTATGTCCGTAATTACACTTCTTCACATGTTTGAGTGACAAAGGCTTATGAAAGATTAAGTAAGGACACTGTTCTCAAAGTAAGTGCTCTGGTATCTAAACTAGACATTAAACTAATTTCACCTATAACAATACAAGCTGACAGCAAGTAATTAAAAAAAGGATAACAAACATTTGGGTAAATAAGAAACACAGGCATTAAAAAATAAAACTCCATGTGTTTATCACATGTGAAGAAACTAAAGCCCTCCTTTTTTTTTTTTTTGCTTTTCTAATTTTACATCTATTGCTTGATGATAAAGCGTATGGATTATTTTCATTATATTATGCATTAAAACATTCAATGTACTGCACTAGTTTGGACCACTTTCCCTTGGGCTGGAAAACACTACAGAAATACAGAACCACACAGTCACAGACAGGCTGAGGTGGGAAGACACCTCTGGAGGTAGTTTCGTCCAACACCCTGCTCAGAGCAGGGTCAGCTACAACAGGGTGCCCAGGGCTGTGTCCAGTTAAATTTTTAATATCTCCAAGGATGGAGACTCCACAGCCCCTCTGGGGAACCTGTTCCAGTGTTTGACCACCCCAAGCATAAACAATTTTTTTTTTTTTATGTTTAAACAGAATTTCTTGTATAATAAATTGTGCCCATTACCTCTTGTCCTCTCACTGGAAACCACTGAGAAGGGTCTGGCTCTGTCTGCTCTGCTATCCCCCATCAGATATTTATACACACTGATACAAGCCCCTGGAGCCTTCTCTTCTCCAGGCTGAACAGTCCCAGCTCTCTCAGCCTCTCCTTATACATGTTCTCTGGACTCGCTCCAGTATGTCCATGTCTCTCTTGTACTGGGGAGCCCAGCGCCAGAAGCAGCATTCCAGTGTCTCCATGTGTCCCACGAGTGCTGAGCAGAGCAGGAGGATCACCTCCATTGACCTACTGGCGACACTCTGCCTGATGCAGCCCAGGAGGCTGGTGGTCTTCTTTGCCTCAAGGGCACGTTGCTGGCTCACAGTTAACTTGGTGTCGACCAAGACCTACAGGTCCTTTCCTATAAAGTTGCTTTACAGCCTTGTTGGCCCCAGCCTGTCCTGGTGCCTGGGGTTATTCCTCCCCAGAGGCAGCACCTGCCATATCCCTTTGTTAAATTTCATAAAAGTCCTGTTGGCCCATTTCTCCAGCCTGTTGAGGTCTGAATGGCAGCACACTCATCTGGTTTATCAGTCACTCCTTCCAGTTTTGTGTCATCTGCAAACATGCTGAGAGTCCATTCCCTTTGTGTAACCGAGCCAGTCATCTCATCATAGAAGGCCGTCAGGTTGAACAGTCATGATTTCCCCTTTATAAATCCATGCTGACTACTCCCATCACCTTCTTGTCCTTAATATGTTTGGAAATGGTTTCTGATAAGATGTCTCAGTAGTGGAACATTTTGTCAAAGGGAACTGCAGACTTCCCACCCCTGGATATGGCTGAATGTAGTTCTGAATCATAGTACTAAAATAATAACAAAACCAAAGACTGAAACACATCATGTCAGAGTTCAGACTGATGGCCTGGCACAGTTGTTCTTGCACCTCAGGTGGGATGTACTTATGCAGTTGTCCTGGTGCGTGGATTGATCATAACCACTTCACCACTAGTGCAGAGTACTTGATTTGAAAAACATAGCTGTGGATATGAAAACAAGCAAGCTGTTTAGTAGTGTAAATGCATAGAAGTAGTCATCTCATCATGGGGGGTCAGTTGTTTTACAAACTGGGAATATAGTTATCATTTACTATCTAAACTCTTTCAGTTAGGAACTGTGTTTTCTTGTTTATCTTAATAAATGCTTTTCCAAAAGGCCTCTAACTGTTGCTGGCTAAAATAATTCATTTAGGCAGTAATGTGGAAATTGGAATCTTTTTTTTTGTAGAAGGGACTTCAGGTTACATTAATGAATAGAATTTTTATTAAGATTTCTAAAAGATTGTTTTGTATTGTTTAGAAGCTGCTTTTCACACATAGGATTACAGTGTCAACTGCCTGTAAAAAGATTATGGTTTATAGAAGAGGGACTGCAGTAAAAAAAAAAAAAAAATCAAAAAAAAATCTGTAATTGTAAAGTTAGACAGGCCTGTAGGGAAGCAAATGGAATTCAATTTTCAGCCACTGCTTTCACGTAAGAACAACAAGGCTTGGACTACTGATGAGGCATGGCTATCAATAAGTGATTAGGCTTAGAAACATTAAGGTAGTTTCCTTCTAGCCAGTAGAATTGAAAAAAAAGATAAGAATAGCATGTAATCAAATAAAGGAACCTGTTAAAATAGGCTAAAAGGCATGTTTATTTAGTTGGAAACAAAACCCACAAAGAGCAAAAGAAAACCAAGATAGGTAAAACCGGAGTGATCTGTCCTGGACAGAATGAAGACAAATCTAAGCAGAAAGAAGAAAGAAAGAAGCCAAAAGAAATGTCATTTTTGGAAAATCATAATCAAGCTGTAGCACTCCATTAAACGCATTTGTTCAGAAAAATGTCATTAATACCTGACAGAATATATGGAGATGAGAGAGTGAGTCCTTTGGCCCACTCTTTGGTCTCCAATGGTTGTCAGTAGTGGAACATAAGGGAAGAGAATAAGAACAAAACAAGCTTGTGGAATTAAGTGTTCTTGATAATGAACTATCAGGAATTTTCTGGTATGTCGTACTTAAGTATGAAATTAGGTATTTAGTAGCCCCAAATGGATTCTGACCCATATTTTTATCAGTCAATTTATAAGTTAATATAAAATGTTACCATGCACAATATTACAAGGCAACCTGTTGCAAAGCTTAGTCCGTACTGGATGAAGAATTACTTTTGTTCATTTGTTTAGAACTTGCTTCCTAATAGTTTCCCTTGGTGCCCTCTAGTTCTTGTATTAGAAGAGTTAGTGATTAGTCATTGCCTATCTTCTCTGCTCCACAATACATCTAAGGTCTGGACTAGTAGTAAAATAAGAGGGATTAGCAACTGTGGTACCTATATGTAAGAAAAATGAGGGGTAAGTGCTGGGAAAAGACCTATTACTGTAACATGGTTATGTGCAAATATTTGTGGAGAGGGGAGGGAAAGATAGTTAAGAAAAAATGTGCTAGCAAATGGAAAAATTAAGAACATGGCATAATATTCTATATAACATTGTATTATATAGTAGTACACAACCGAATAAACTGGCATTTCTTGTTTAAATAAATTATTTTCTAGACAAAAGAAACATTGTCATTTTGATCTACCCAGAACTTCAAATAGGTATTTGATAGACAATAAATGGAAAAAAATTATTTAAGTTGGAAAAAAATAGGTTTGCTGTAGGAACTGAAGAAGAGATAAAAAGACTGAGAGACAGCAATTGGAGTTGTTACTGATCAAGTCACCTTAGGAATGGCCTTGGGAATAATTTTTGGCATTTTCACTTTGGCTTAAAAATTGTGCCCTTCAAATTTCCTGATGAGAAAGTTAGATGACATTGTTAACCAGAAAAAGGCCTGATACAGGAAAAATGGATATTTGAAGATAAGGGTATTAGGAATGGTACGGAATGTTGCTATAGAACATCCAAATAATGTGTAGAAGGATTAATAAATGTGATTTTTACTGCGGCAGAGGAACTCAGATGAAATTTGACAAGTAGGAGAGATCTAAATGCCTAAATCAAATGTTGGTGTGAAGGTGAGTCACCGGTCTTTACAACCATGACAGAAGAAATGCAGTTCTAGACTATAGCAGTCAAAGTGTTTCCTGTAGAGAAACAGAAGTAGTGGTAACTGAGTCATCACAGGCTCAATTCAGTCGCCTAAACTCAAACAGTCATTTCCAATGCAGTGACGTATCTGAGACATCTTCACGATGATGACATATTTAATAACAGACCATGCCTGACGTATGAATGGCAATGGGAAGCTAAATAAGACATTTCAGGTTGCACTTGTCACAGATGTTTAGGCAACTGAAATGTACCCTGGGATTTGTATCTGTTTAGGTTCATTGACTATAATAATGAAAAGACAATGGAGTCCAGCAGAAGAATGTGTCTTCAACTTGATCTTCCAGAAGAATATGTTTCTTTAGCTCTACAACTTTTCAAGCAGTTCATTTTCTCTCCATGCAACAAGCAGTTTTACTTTCCTCAAAGTAAAACTTTCTTCTAAAAGCAAAGAAACAATGTTTAATGTGTCCCATCAAAATATTTTTGTCTGTACTTAAATGAAACTACATCTTCTCAGGGGCACCCCCCATCCCATTAGGAGACGAGAGCATTTAAAGCTCATGAATGCTGCTTTGATGTTTCTTTTAATAAATGGGGATGTGCCAAGATGAACTAAAATATAGTTTATATTGTGCTTCATGAGCTGGTTACAGCTACATTGAAAACTTCACCCAGACTTTTGCAAGAGCATGGGAAAGAGAATACAAATCTAGTGTTTTATCAGAAGGACTTCCAGAAGAGTTGGTGAGAGAAAAAGCACTACCATTCTTTCCATGGAGTTCACAGATCTTTACAGCCCAGCTCTTGGCTTTGACTGAACCAATTTGAATTGCCATAGTTTTTCACTTCTTATTAATGACCTTGTTTTTTGGTCATGCACCAAAGCAACCAGAACAAAAGCTTACTGTGCTGGAGACTATATAAAAAGAAAGCCTGGAAGGCTATGGAAGGATGCTTACATCAAGAAAGTGAACAGAAGGGAGGCTGAAGACAGAAACAACAAGAGGAAAAGCTGCAGAAAATCCTCTAAGTAATCAAAAACCCCTTTGATGACTCCCAGATCTACTTCCACCAGCTGATGTTACTCGCTGATTTATCTTCATGACAAAACCCCAACCAAACAAAAACCCCAAACTCTACCACACTCTGATAGGCAAGAGTGAATGGGGACAAGAAAGGGTTTCCCCAAGCATGAAAAGCACAACCTTGTGCAGTCATTTGTCTAAGGAAGTCTAGAAGTAATTGCCTTTTAATTGGACACAGTCTTACTAGAACAGGGAATAGTAAATGTAGCAAATTAAATAAATAAAATCAAACTACTTTCTAATTACCTTCTTACAATCTCAGTAAGGAATTCACAGTTAGATTAGGGTGTTTCAGGCAATTACATTAAAGACTTCCCAATTCAGATGAGAATCCAGCTGGCACTTGAAAGTCAGTATTGCCTTTGGAGTGCAAAATGTAACCTGCTCCTGGGTTTGTTTTGCCTTTTTTTTTCTTTTTTTTTTTTAAAAAAAAAAAAGGAATGGAGTAGGCAGGGAAGTGTTAGATCCTACATCAGTACTTCCTAGTGCAGGTTTCAACCCACAGCACAAGGCAAAGAAGTACCTGTGTGAATGCAGAACTCATTTTATTCTACACCACCAGTCGTCATTATAGCTGTATCTGCTCTGTGTCCTGACAAAAACCATATACGGGCAGGCTATATAAAATACCAGTAATGTTTTCACACATTCACTTTTCAGTCTATAACTCCAGCTTGGACTGAGTGGAGTGGAGGAGGAGTATTCTTGATAAATGACAGCCTAGGATACTTAGAACTGGCTAAAGCAGCCTCAGAGGAAGTGGCTGCTCTATTTGAGAAGTTGTGGAAGACAGAGAAAGAGGGCAAACACGTCTGTCCTTAAAAAGGAAGAGTTACAGGCTTATAAACTAATACACTTAGTTTGTCATAAAAATTCTACTAAAAATAATTAAATAAGCACTTAAGTGAAGAATACAGACACAAACTTAATATGAACAAATAGTGTGAAACCAGCAAGGCTTTTCCCACGGCTGCGTAACATCAGTTGTTTTGGCACACGCCCTTGACGTACTTGTCAAATATTGTATAATATTTCATAAGCAAAACAAGGATTAGCCTTTCCTTTCTGAAAACATGATAAAACTACCATGGGCTGGCCATAACATTAGTTAGAAAACTTCATTCAGATAGTAGTTATCTGTTGTCAATTATGAAAACGGAAGGATGTACTATTCAGAAGGGATATGTCCTGGATCCAGTACTATTCAATAACCTCATTTACCACCTGGGTGACTGAACAGAAAGTACATGCTATTAAATTTGCAGATAACAAGAGGCTGAGAAAAAAAGACTGCCTTGGGGACAGAATTGCAATACAAAATGAGCTACTGCGGAGGGCTCTGGAAAAGAAGGAGAAAATTTAACGGGGATACGTACAAGGTGTTTATTTAAGGATATTGAATTTTACAAACACCTAGGGAAACAATTTATTTGCAATATTTTGTTGGAAACTTAATAAT
Organism: Dromas ardeola; assembly: GCA_013398915.1. Classification (NCBI taxonomy): domain Eukaryota; kingdom Metazoa; phylum Chordata; class Aves; order Charadriiformes; family Dromadidae; genus Dromas; species Dromas ardeola. The sequence continues at coordinate 61,946 of VYZM01021729.1, forward strand.
TCATGGTAGATCACAAGCTGAAAAGCAGTTAGGAACATCTTACTGTTAAAAAGAGTTTACGTATTAGAATATGGCCTGCAAGACACATGAAGCGATCCTTACTCTCTGCACCCCACTGGTAAAGCCTTTGCTCTAATACTGTGCACAGTTTTGGAAACTGAACTTCAAGGGAAACCACTGAATACTAGGGATAGTTCAGAGAAGAAAACAATAAATGGTTTATGAAAAAGGAAAGGAAAACAATGCTTTTCATGTCCATGACCAATGATTCCAGTAGCAACAGGCTTGAAAGGTTCATGTTAGATACTAGGAAAACTTTGCTAATCATGTGGCTCTTGACACTGACTGGGAAATTTGGTTGGAATAACTGATTCTGGTATGGAGCAGGGGACCAGGCAAGATGATCTCATTTCATTTCTTTCAACTGTTTTTCTAAGATGTACTGAGTAGTGAAACAAGACAATATATCCATCAGGAAAAACGTTTAGATGCACAACATGCCCTTGTGCATACACCAGCCTGGGCAGTGTTATTAGAGGGCTACAACTTTTTTATTCTCCCAGCCATTCCTCGCTTGAGAAGATAGGTGGAAGCCTGCTAAGGCTGAAATGTAAATCACAACGACAATACCAGTGTGAAGCTGAACCAAGTCTAACTCCAAAGGTAAGATTAAATAACATATAACAGAACGGGATACATGTACCCTAAGAAGCGTACTACTTCCAGAGTATGGAAATTCTTGACAGTGATTTATTCTCAGAACTAAATAACCAGTTTGAGATTGCTTCAGAATTTTATTCTATGGTGCATCATATCTTCAGTTAGCAGGTAACACTGGCATATGATGTAACATGGAGATTTTACAAAAGCGTTTTTTTTTCGTTGTTAACAGCTTTGGTCCTAATGCATAGATTTCTCATATTCCATGTAAAGCATCTATGCTCTTTCAAAGGGACAGAAAAAGGGTATTTAAGTTTCTTTGGTATAGCAAGAGCCAGAGCATGGCTAAAAATCCCCAACTACAATACTTATTCTTAGAACTACTCTCCCACAGTTTTGAGGCAGAGGGTGCTGCCTTCATTCTCTGCACACTGCCATGAAGTGCATTATATTATAAATTGTTGAGCAACTATTTAAAATAATTTTAAATCAGATGAGCATTAAGACCTGGAGAAAAAGTAAGTATGTAATGATATTGAGAATGAGGAAGTACCAGAGGGCAATATACAGATTTCACAAAAGGAGAATTACTGCTCATTCTCTTACAGCTGTAAAAAGAACAAACAGGGCTACAAGATCCTACTAAAACCTCTTTGGACACAAAAGGTAAATGTGAACTTAAATCAGGAGAAATACAAAATCATTTAAGGGAATAATGTCAACTGTTTTAAAATTCTGACCTCGGTTTTGAACAGGAATTACTTTCAAGTGACCATTTCTCTCTGATGTATTGCACTATGAGAACAAGATGGAAGAAGTCATGCTTGTGGCATTAAATAAAGACATGGGAGACCACATTTTCATTTCTGTTTATGGCAGCATCTCCTTATATCAATACCAGCAAATTTTAATCTCTCTAGACTTCTGCTTACCATATCTTTTACTGGGAATATGAACTCTTCCCTTTCTGAAAGTGGATATGAGAATAACTTGGTAGCACAGTGATAGGTAAATAAAGAAATTCAGAAGAACATGCATATTCTAACAATCATTGAAGCACACAGAATTTTGGTACCAGACTGAAATTCACCCAGGATTCACTACTACCTACATAAAATAAGAAGTTATCTCAGTATAGGGCCCAAGAAGACACTAGGTGTGCCACGCACTACTTGTTTTATAATCAATTACCATAGATACAGGTCCAGTTAATGGAATAATTGCACAGCAGACAATTATTCACGTGTCAATTAATCCCTTGAATAATGCCAGAAGAATTTCCTACTCCCATAGCATAAGGCTGCAGCGTTCTTGGGACAAGACTAGCCAGAGTGAAAACACAGGCAGACTAGTTCTACTGGTAAATAAAATAAACCTTTGAATTGCTGGACCAAGAAAATAAAGTTATTCTCATGAATTATGGTGAGCCTATGTCAGAAGAGAAATTAAAAATCTTTAGTAGCATTTCAAATTGTGTGCATCCATTTTGCTCTTCTCTGCAGAAGTTAAATGGAAAGGTAGGCTCCAGCGTTACTGCCAGAGCACACTGGCTATTACTCACACCAGACAGATGGCAAATGGCACCTTAAAAAAAACCCAGAAAATTAGTAGCAAATACATAGAAGGTAAAAAAGTCTCCCCTGTGGTCCAAGTAATCCAAAATACAATAATGGATTAGAAAGGCCAAATGTACAGCTGGGCTCGCTCACTATGCCAGTTCCTATTGGCAAAGGTCTGACTGGCATTTTGAGAGCAGAAAAAACTAAACACTTTAGATCTGAACTGCAGTTGTCTTACAGAACTGAAAACATTAAAAAAAAATATTGTAAAATTCATTCTGCCTCTATTAAATCACTTGAATTAAATTTGTCCACCAGTACAGTTCTTGCAACACAAAAGTCTGGGTAATCTTTGTCTCTGGGAATGAAAACATGGATGATTTGCTCAGCTGGGAACTCGCATCACTGGGACCCAACTTTGAGATGAAAAGAATCTTTTTTAAACCAACACAGGCAAGAATGCAAAGAGGCCCGGGTAGCTCAGCTGAAACTGAAGCTTCCTGGATTGGAAATATTTAAAATGTTTTATACTGTGGAATTAACCTCCATGAGGTTCTCCTGTTACATCTCTATTCCTAGTGCCCTGCCTCCTGCACAGTCACCTGTACCAGTGACGTGTATGTCTGTGTTCAAGCGTTTTTTCTGGATCGAGACAGTAACTTTTTATTTTGTTTTTATTTTCCACAGACCACATCTTTTCTAGTACTTTTATTGATATTTTTTCATAATTGCTATGTTAAAACAGAATGGCTAGTAGTTTATAAATCACAATTAAAGTTGTATCTGTAGTCAGACAAGCCAATATCAGCTCTTTATTAAAAGGATTTAGTTTAATTAAGAATTAATGTCATTCCTTCACTGTGCAAAATTTTCTAAGCATATAATTTGTAACACCTGGATTTTTCATTGAAATAAACTGCAGGTATGCTACATACAAAATGCAAATCGCTTTTACCACACATGGCATCATTTTTTTTATATGTTAAGCTTCGCTTGCCTCATTACTTACTCATCCTGACTTAACTGCAATCATCAGGAGAGTAGCATTTAAGGTACTGCTGTGACTCCAGCGAGAGCACATTCACGGTGCAGAAGAAATCCTCCAGTTGGCGTTAACAGGATTTTGTACGATGCGCAGCAGCGCCAGCCCATGCCCTCTGCTGAGGAAGACAGAGCTGTGACGGAGGTGAGAGACACCGCCATTCCCTCCGTGCCACCCAAGGGACACGCTGTGCCAGGCTGACAGAGGGGCTCAGGGGCAGCCAGCGCAAACCCCACGCTGGGGACACTTTTGCAGCCACTGCTTTCTCTACACCCCTCTACACCACTGCCCTGCTGCCTCCCACCGACAGACACGGTGTGCATATTCAGGGATTAGGGTAAAGAGAAAGGCAGAGGCAGCATGAGATGGAGAGAGATGAGGCTGCATCTGGAATACTGTGTCCAGTTCTGGGCTCCCCAGCTCAAGAAGGACAGGGAACTGCTGGAGAAGGTACAGCAAAGGGCTACCAAGATGATTAGGGGGCTGGAACGTCTCTCTTATGAAGAAAGACTGAGGGACTTGAGTCTTTTCAGTCTGGAAAAAAGACGGCTGAGGGGGGATTTTATCAATGCTTATAAATACTTAAAGGGTGGGTGTCAGGAGGATGGGGCCAGGCTCTTTTCAATGGTGCCCGGCAACAGGACAAGAAGTAATGGGCACAAACTTGAACATAGGAAGTTCCATCTCAACACGAGGAGGAACTTCTTTACTTTGAGGGTGGCAGAGCACTGGCACAGGCTGCCCAGAGAGGTGGTGGAGTCTCTGTCTCTGGAGACATTCAAAACCCGCCTGGACGCGTTCCTGTGCAACCTGCTCTAAGGTGACCCTGCTCTGGCAGGGAGGTTGGACTAGATGATCTCCAGAGGTCCCTTCCAACCCACACCATTCTGTGATTCTGTGAGTGGCAGGTCTGGCATGTTCCTTTACAGATAGGGGTCTGCCCAGCTGGCATGTTTTCTGCTAAGGCTACAGCAGGAAGGGTAAATAGTAACCTAGATCATCTTTTTTAATTTATTTTTAAGGGTGGGAAGTCGTTCCTACAAGTTGTCTCCCCAGACTGTTTTCCTCCAGCCACCCAACTCCTGAGATATTAAAGGTACCTGACCACTTGTTTATCACGGTTGTTCATTTGAGGTGAGACTAAAACCAGACTTTCCTCTCAGAGTTTTTACAATCCACACATGATATTTACATATTATTTTTAAAATGTTAGAAAAAAAGTATTAAAAGTCTCTGTCCTGTAACTTTTAAACAGAATACCAGTATTGGCTTACATACAGAGATAAAATACTTTATTATGATGTGCTAGATGCATGAATTTTTTCTGTGAGGTATCTGGGGAAATCAGAACCCAAATTTCGTCCAAAGATCTTTCCACAACAATTTCTCCAGATGCTAGAGCCAGAATTCATTTTCCTAACCACGGGTACCTAGTGCCATTTGAGGTGCTCCAGCGATATCAAAAAAATTCCAGAAAGGACTGGTATATTGATGCAGAACTCAGTAGAAATCCATACCTTGCTGGTACGTCTGCTGGAGGCCAGGCAAAATAAGCCATTGAATCTATAATTGCATTAAATATTTATGATTAGGCAAGCATATCCTGCCCAATGTATATCTCCTTTGGGTACTGGGGACACTCACATGGGGTTTGAAGGTATGAAACATGACCTGTATGTAATCCATGTCTCAATGGAGATGGCTAGATGCTTATATATGAGTAACCAACTTAAATGCTTAATCCCTGTTGACTCTAATAGAAGGTTAAATAGCTTCTGCACAAGCAAACATTTACAAACTTCTTAATTGAGGTATTTTAATTGCAGCCTGAATCCCATCCTCAATGGCTTGTGTTGTTCTAGGGCAATGGTAGCGTTCCTAGAGGTTTTACCTTGGGTTACTGAGCTTTTCAGCTGTAGTCTGCACAAGTTTGTGTCTTATCTGCTGGACTGTCCTCAGTATTGTCCTCAGTCACTTTAATGCCCTGCCAGTAGCTGCACTTTAGATGAAACTAAGAGCTTCACTTTTATCTAACCTACCTTTTTTCCCAGCACTGCTACAGAACAGATTCTTTCCCAGCTGGTATTTACCTGTATAATCACATCCTCTACTGTAAGATCAATGCTATGCAGCCCGGCTTTTAGCTGTTTATCTTCTTTGTAGTGCTAATATCATTGTTTCTGGCACAACTTTTGCTTGTTCGCCTTTCTTTATCCAACTCAAAATTCGCAAATGTTGTGTGTGCTTTCAGGCTGCTAGTTTGTCTTTTGCTGCAGCATAACCTTTTGCCTCTAGGCCTAATTCTTTTGAATTAAGGGCACCGCTTCAATCCCCCAGTCCACGCTGTGCACACTGCTGTCATTTGCAAAGCCCAGCCAAATAATATAATCCATTGCTGATATTACCTTCTCTCCTTTCCAATCTCGTCTCCCTATCCAAAAAATGCGAAACTAGTTCCGGAGCTACACATGGCAGATACATGCTGGCTCCGAGTTCTTTTTTACTTTGGGTCATTTTTCTTCTATTTCTTGTTGTCTGTCATACCTACAGTGTCAGAGCGCTCCACACACCTCATCACCTTCACTCTGAAGGGAGGGTTGGGGGTGTCTTAATTCTCTTGGCAAACTCTAATTGCTCTGAAGGGTTAATTCTGTTTCCTAGTGTGAGTCTGCACATCTGCCTCTCCTGTTGGCATCCAAACCAAATCTAATTATTTAACCACAACACTGTCCTGATGACTGAGAGCTGTTAAAAACAATTGTTTAAAATCCACCACCAGAAGCGTAGCTACCCTCAGACTTCTTGATTTCATGCTGCAGCCCACTGGCTGCATATTCAGAGTGACGTGTGAGTAAATCTTCCCCACATTTCACCCTCACCAGTCTTTCTCTCAGGGTGTTGTTTTCATCACCATAAAACTGACTACCTATTATTTCTTATTGAGCAATTTTAGAAAGGCATTTCACTGCAGGAGCATGACTCATTTCCATCTAAAATAATTTATCCTGAACATATCTCAAGGTATTATGTTGCAAAAAATTTCCAGGCTGTTGATTCCACAAAGTACAGACAGAACTGCTTAAAAGCTTTACTGTGGCAGGGTCACACACCCCCCCTGTGAAATAAAGCACAGGTATCATCCTGTTTACATTTCTTTAGAGCTGGTACAGTTATAGGAGTTGAACTTCACCTACCAGTGATGATGTCTCAGTTAATAGCAGCATTAAACTATAGAACAATTTAACAATGGTGTTCTGCTTAACCTCCGCAAAGGCCCTTACCACTCTCCCATGACTACGCATCAAACTCCTAATTTTGATCCTCTAATGAGGATGTAGTAGATGATGTGTCATTCCCATGCATCCCTCATTTGGTATGCAAGCCCTGCTCCCCAAACAGCCATCTGTTTGCAGAAAGCACCTCTATGTTGAGGCATCCTGTTGCCAGTTTGTGCAGTGAGTACAGGAGGCAGTAATTTGCCACGAGACAATCCACAGCGAAGTCTCATTAAAACATGTTTCTCATATTTATTACACAATACAGTGACAGAGATTAAAAATCACATTTTAAACCCCTTTGGATATTTCACTCAGTCTATGGCAGGTGATGCAGATCTAAGATAACGATATTAGTGTTAATGAAGCAATTCACCATCAGTAATATCAGTTCCTTTCCTTCTCTCTCTGTTATTTATAGGTCATTTGACATTTTTGCAGATTTTAATCCAAAATGAACCAGAAATATCAGTAAGCAGTTTTAAAAAACTGAGTATTGTGAAGATAATGTTCTAGGCCCTGATGGTATCCACCACTCTAGATGGACGTGTGCATGAGTCCTCCTAACACTTCACTGAGTCAATAATGCTTTATGGAACAGCAGTTAAGCACCTCCTTACTTCAAACCATGGTCTCTTAGTTGAGCTTACTCGACTTTTTCTGGTTCAGCTAGCCCCACTATAACAAGCTATACCAGGAGCAAAATCAAAAGACAAACCCTTAGAGAAATAACATCACCTTTTTCTCTGACTGAAATTAAGAATTGATATTTCATTTACTTTGATTATAGTTTCTCCTGTTTTCTTGTGAGCAAATCTTATGCCTTGACAAGATTTGTCTGGTTTTTGACTGCTTTTTGTCTGTTTTTTGACTGTCATTAGAGTCGTCTTAAATTAGCAGTTTGCTCAGTATTAACAGTTTTACAAAGTATCAGCCATATGCCTGCATGAAGCGGTCCGACCATTCTCCCAATATGGCATAAATCATCATCCTTTAGTCATAGTGTAAACATTTCAGCAGCCAGCATAGAGATGAGGACACCCCAGTGCTATTAAAACAATACATGCATTTAAATATTTTAGTATCACTTACACAGTCAAAATGTAAAAAAAAAAAAAAAAAAAAAAAAAAAAAAAACAATTTAAAAAAACACTTNCAATTTATAAAAACCTTCTGTTGAAAACATGATGGTACAACCACCACTGTCTTTTCTGCCACTGACACCTCTTGGAAGGATGATGGCTGTCCAGGCTTCCAGATACATCCCAGGTATCTGCATCGTTCAATTCTCAGCTTCATAAAGTGCAGCACTTCCCTTATAATGCCCCCATAGGAAGACTCCCATTACTTTCTAACAGTTCATGCATTTCCTGTTTGCTGCTGAGGGCAAACTGCGTAGAAGCAGGAGCTTCCCCAATTAACTTGATATTCACAGGAAGTTCTGCAGCTGTAGTGTTTTCTAATAGTTTCTTAGCAAAAAAATGAGGTCGTGATAAACACACATTATCCAACCCTCGGTCCAACAGCTTTTTTTTCCCTTTCATCTTTACTGCAGGAATTCAGGTTTTTCTTGTCCAGACACAGACACTCTTTCCACCTGCGATGCATGACATGCTAGCAGCTTCCTTAGAGTTGGTGTCAGTTTGAAACATTAAAAGGCCTCTGGTCATTCTCTGAAACTTTTCAAAAGTCAGTTCTTAAGAAAAATTACTCCCTACTTCCTATGTCAAAGCAGCATCTTAGAGCTTCAGACATCTGCAGGAAACACTGCTTTGCACCTATTGCACATACTGTATGGGCCATTCAAGGAACAATTTAGTTCAACCTGGGAAAAAAATCAAGTATACAGCCCTATTCAGGATTCAAGTTTGGTTTCAGTCCTCAACAGAAGAGTTTAACGCATGCCTTTCTGCCCTGAGGTGAACTACACATATGGCTAAATATACACACATGCAAGCTCACTTCCCAACTTTTCCACGTACATGTGTATACCTGAGAACTTTGGAGCATATGCATGTGCAATTCTTTGCACCAGTCTTAGTAATATTCAGTACTAAACACTTTTAACGATGCAAGGACAAGGGCTGATATAATGAATTTCTTACCCTTCTTTCTTTTTCCTCCTCAAAACAACCTAGGAAGCAAAAAAAGGTATCCTATCTCTGCAAAACGTGAAATATTTATGGCTAATTCTTTAAAATATTTTTTCAATCAACTGCTGTATAAATATCTGGATGCAGATGCTACACAAATTACATATTCCTCACCACCAATGAAAATTATGTGTGGCATACTATGGACTTATTCAATAAATAACTTTCAGAGACTACCTTTTACTTCAAATCATTTGAAGTAGTCTTGAAGAAGACCTCCTGAATCATTACACTCAGGCTACTGAATGCACCATGTCATATAATCCCCATTGTAATTTTATTATTGAGTTTCACCTAAAAGTAGGTTCATTTTTTATTCCTCTCCTCACTGCTTCAGAACTATCCGATGATCAAGTTGAGGAAAAGCCTTTGGAGTTTTAGCCAAAATTTATTTGTTGCCACCTTATTCTTACTTTGTTTTATCTGTCTGTTCACCTTGTTCTCACCTTGCAGCATGTCCCTTGGAGGTATTTATAAACAGTCACAAGGGATTCATTTTCCTGGGGGTTACAGACAGATGGAGCGTGAATACTTACTGTGTAAGAGGCGGTGTTTCCTTTAATGTACTCGCATAATTCATAGACAAACATGAAATTGTTTGCTATTGATTTACAAAAATGACTGACGGTCTTACAAGCTTTGTATAAAAAAAAATTCTCTGAGCATCAAATGGTCCTTTTTTGCTGAATTTTTGTGTTATATCCTGGGCGCATTCTCTTGGTCTATAAACATCCTCTGCTCCACCCCTGTGACTGATAAAGATCTAGCCCAATATGGCTATCTTAAAACTTTCTAAAATACTCAAACCAACAGGTGAACACTTCCAAAGAAAAGATAGCACATCCTTACTGAAAGCCTTTGCCCTTCTCCTTTTGCCAGTTACACTACGGTCTGTACACAGATGTAACATCTGGTTTTCAGTACAGGCATCTGTTGGTTGACACTTTTTTGGGATTATTGGTGGACCTGATTATCATTTGCCTAGTTGTAGGGGGCAAGATTTAAGAGAGAGGGGAATTGCAACAGGCCGGGAAGTCTGTGTGGCAAGACCCCACATCTCCCTCCCCAACGATGAACCCAGATGGCAGAGGAGCTGAACTCTGTTGCTATCTGATGGATCAAAGGAAAGAGAAATGAAAGACACTGATGGACAGGCCTAAAGCCCATGAATTTTGCACATGCTGTGCCTGTTACGAAGGCAACCCAGCTGGACGGCAGAGCAACCCCAGTTACAGCAGGGCAAGAGCTCGTTGTAACGCTCCCTTGCTGGGCATTGCATTAGGGCATGACATGGGGCAACAGCGTCCAAGCCTGATGATCACTGCAGGGGAGAGCGAGGCCCTGCAGCAGAGAAGTGGAAGAAGGAATTCACAATTCTTTCAGTGGAGAGCTGTGCTTTGGTGGCGGTGCTCAGGAGCAGGCCTGTCAGCAGCATAGCTGTGATGAACGAGGGTGGTTACGAGAGCAAGGAGGAAGAGGCAGCGTGGAGCAAGGGGGTGATACCAGCAACAACCAGCAGCACAGGTTATGCTACAAGAGCAGCTATGAGATTAGAGTTACTTTATTTGTCCACCTCTTCAGACTTCTCTTTTCCCTTTAGTAAAAATATTTGTTAAGCCAATTTCTAGGACATGTAAGCGAGGAAACCTAGCTCATTTAGTATCAAAATGTTAGTTTAATGCTCTTTTTTCCCTTTTGCTGGGAGGAACAAATCAGCATGTTAGCAGTGACCCCTTTAAATCTAAACCTGTCCCATTTTGCTTCCAGTCAGGTGCTGACAGAAGGATTGTACACAGTATAATGAACAATGGCTTTCATGATTAAACACGTTCATCTTCAAACTTACTCTTCAAGTCAGCCGGAACAACAGTCCTCTCTGGAAACTCTCTAACTTCAAACATACTTGCTTGTTCAGTCAGCAGTGATTTTTCATTAAAAGTATAACTTTGTCATGACCAATTTTCCTATCATTTTTTTCCAAATCATCTCAAGAAATAGTCTAGAAAACAAATTAGGGGCAAAAATAAGGCTTCAGGAATATTAAGGTCACCCTTCAAACCAACATCCAGCATGGGTAACTGTATATTGTCCAAAACAAGGTTTACTTGTTAACACTAAGAGTCCTTGAAGTACCTCTTCAAAAAGTATGGATCCAGCACAACACTGTTAGAAATATTAGTCACTGCAATTATAGCCCATTTCATATGCAGAGATGTCAAGTAGGAGCCGAATTTTTCCTACTTACTGCAGCAGTGGATGATTAATTCTCATCCAATTACTCCCTGCAGTATATGTTTTTGATTTCCAAAGATCAGAAAAAATTCTGATACTTGGTTCTCAGCCGTCACTGTTACTAGGTAAACAGTAAAGTTAGACGTATAAATTCTCTCACCCACCTCATGTAGCTTACAGAAGTCCTGTAATATTAGCCCCCTTCAGCTTTTATTGGTGCAGTTTACCCTCTTCTCCTTTAGTTACTCCATTTCACTCTTGCTTCAGAGTTGCCTACAAGCATTGTCTGGTCTGAAATTGGCTTGGAAAACAGCATCCCAGCCCTGAACTGCTTGCACCTGGGCATTCTCTAATTTTTTTCACCACTTCACTTGCAATTATGTTTTGAATTGCAGCAGCTGGCACAGAGAAGAGTCACCAGAAGCAAAAGATTAAGAGCTAATATATTAAAGAGTAGCTTGGCCAATATGTGTACCTAGGATGTTACTGTGTTTTACTCTCATAGAATACAGCTTTTGTCTTAGTCCACTTAAACAGATACTTGAAGTGGATTCTCTCAACGCCGATCCCTGGCTGCTCTGCAGTGCCAGACTTAGCTGAGCAACTGCTGCTGGAGTCAGGTACTCTCTTAGCCAGTAGACTACGTGGAAATTAAAATTCTGTTCACCACACAATTATAGAATCATAGAATAGTTCGGATTTGAAGGGACCTTTAAAGGTCATCTAGTCCAACCCCCCCTGCAATGAGCAGGGACATCATCAACTAGATCAGGTTGCTCAGGGCCCACCTGACCTTGAATGCTTCCAGGGATGGGGCATCTACCACCTCTCTGGGCAAACCTATTCCAGTGTTTCACTACCCTCATTGTAAAAAATTTCTTCCTTACATCTAGTCTAAATCTTCCCTCTTTTAGTTTAAAGCCATTACCACTTGTCCTATCACAACAGGTCCTGCTAAAAAGTTTGTCCCCATCTTTCCTGTAGGCACTCTGTAAGTACTGAAAGGCTGCAAGAAGGTCTCCCTTGAGCCTTCTCTTCTCCAGCCTGAACAACCCCAACTCTCTTAGCCTGTCCTCATAGGAGGGGTCCTATATAGTGATTTTCTTTCCTACTACCTTCTACATTGATATTGTGTCTAGTATTTCCAGAAAACCCAATGCCTCCTTTCCTCCACCAAGTATTTGCAGAATTGTCCAAAATACCCCCAATCTGCCCTGTGAAACTGCTAGAGATGTTTATGGAAGCATCATCAAAGATGCTGCAAGGATCAAGGCTGTTGTCTCTAGGAAAACATCTCTTAGATTGTGCCATGTTCTCTGACTTCAATCTCCCTTATGAATTATTTTTTAGGTAAAAGTGCTTGTGCGCTCCAAAAGCCACTCAGATTGGTTGTATTGGCCTCCTGCAGGAACCTAGTGCTTTATGGGATGCAGGGTGGGTAGCCCAGTACTCCAGAGGGTTGGGCACCACCTCCATCCTGGTATCTTTTAAACAGCAGGGAGTCATGGGAGTAGAGAGATGTGAGTGGTCTCAAGGCTTTCTTGAATCACCTGCTACAAAGCTTGGGTTTAGGGAACCACTGTAATACAAAATGAGGTACAGAACCCCCAAAGTAGGTTTTAATTTGAAATTTCCCTTTTCAGGAGCAGGGAGGTGGGGGAAGCTGAGAAGAGGTGGCCTTCAACCCCAGCCAGTCATGAAGGTCTTGTGGACACTGCCTGGGATCTCCATCTGGGAACCCCTACAACTGTCAGGTCAAGACAAACTGCCCACTGGGGAAGTCCTCTGGGGTAGACAGCTCTCAGCATGGCTAAAATAGGTGGGGAAAGAGTTTATTTGGAGCACACACTGCATCCCCATTTAGTAATAACCTGGGACAATGAAAATGTTTGTGTGTCTCCAAATGCAACCTCCTACTAGAAAAAAAACACTCTGGAAAAATAGAAATTACAAGTACTTTTAGAACGAAGTTAAGATTCTAAAAGGAAGCATATTTGAAATCAAAAAAACTAACAAACTATTTTAACCTCACAACCTAGTTGTGAAGGCCAGTATGGCCTAGTATGAAGGCCAGTGCTATGTAACAGTACAATAAGTTATAACAGGGACTACATTTATTTCCAGAGACAGAAATATGCAACATATATTGATTTTGTAATTTTTTTCTTATACAGTCTAACTACATCAGATTCAGCTAGGGAAAAATTTCCTCGCATCTTCCCTCCCTGCAATTTATTGTGCTGATTTACAAGGACCCTGCCAGAAGTCCTGGTCTAGGTATTGCTGGTTGTCAAAAGCTAGAGATAAGCTGTGATAATTTAGGCAGCCGCTTAAGCCTGTTTGAATTTAAGACTTCACTCTCTCTCTACCACAAGATAGAAAGAAGAAGGTAAAAAGATAATTTTCAGTGACCTTAACCCCTCTTCAGTACCGCAGGGTCTGCATTTTGTGTTGTTTCAATGAAAAGCAAAGAAAAATCACATTCACATCACGCATATTGAACATCCATTGGGTTATTGACCTCCATAATGGCATTTTAGAAAACTACAATGTTATGTGATGATTTCGGCTGATGAAAATCAAGTTATCTTAATAATTACAAAAATGCAGACTATACTTTCAGAACAATTTTTTTTTTTTTTTAATTTGGGTATTTCCAAAACTTTGAAGTGTATTTTATGAAGACATAAAGGCCTATTATTAGAAAATCATAAAGTATTGAAAGTACCTTAGGGTTTTCTTGGAAGTAATAAATTGAAAAATGGTAAATGATGTTAGTTACTTGATAATGACTTTTGCATGAGTGTCTGTACCTTATCAAATTGATTTTGGTACATTTTCTACAGTGGTTGTGTAATGACTATACAACTTGGTACAACAATCGTATGGACTGTAGTCACGAAGGGCCTCGCACCAAGGTTGGATCAGCTTACACAGGGATGAAAACTTACAGATTATTCTTTATGTGTTTGCTTTTAGACTGTGCGAGTTGAGTGTAAAGAAAATAGCATTGCAAAAACAGCTTGTGGTCACTTTGAAGGACTAAGATTTTTAGCTGTAACTGTCAGTACCAATGCTAATGCTGCTATCTGAGAAGCAGAAGAAAGCTCGGGTCCACCTTCTCATTTTCTGAGACTTTCACATTCCCTCCTTCTCTTTCTCCACAAATATTATTTATATTATATGAGAAAACATTGAGCAATTCCAGATGTTCTGAAGTCTGAGAGCAAATCCTATAAGATACGACTGCTTCTTTATTTGTTTACCTTTCATGCATAAATGGTTTTAAATTAGCCATTTTATCATTATGTTTATTTACTGTTAGCTATTATTTATGATAATTTACTTTTGGCTGATTAAAAGCTGAGTTTTTCAAGTGTTTGCTTGGAGATACTGAAGTTTAATCGGCAAGTAACATTTTCTAGCAATGGTTCATGATTCTTCCGTCAATGCAAAATAAATTTCACTGCCATTATAGCAGTGTTTTCAACACTCCTTTTTGCTTGGTGCTAAACTTAGCCATTTGAGTGAAGAAAATAAATTGTGTATTACTTGAGACTGCAGTAACTTTTTCATAGCACCGTTAACATCTGTTAAAATCTCCTTTAAGGACACACACCTGAGTTACTAAAGCCTGCTCTGCAGCTGTGTGTGCAGTTAGGTGCACCACTGGGCTAGGGAAGGCTTTAACCTCTTGTCCCAGGGACTGGGAATGCCAACCAGCTCCCCAAAATTGGAAACAGGTGAGAGGCAGCAGAAAGGGGACAACTTGAGTTGAGAACTGATTTTAAAGATGGTTAGGGAGAAAGAATATTCTCTAAAATGAGAGTTATGCATTTACTACATCAAATTGTTGAGCAGAGCTTAATACTCAGTTTCTAACTCCCAAAAATGGAATGTCTTAACATATCTGTCTATATCTGAATCTAATGGCGCATTCTCTTTTTGTGCAACTCCTACAGATAACAGTATCGAGGGCTGCATGGACTGCAGAATTCCTTTCCTGTATCTCTCTACCTAGTTTCCACTTTTGGAGAATCACACACAGCATGCACATGTACAAAATTCAGACACTCGACATGAAATCTGACATCCTGAGTGGAGCTACTGACATAACTACAGTTTATCTGTAAATTGCTATATATGTCAGCCAAGTGTTAGGAACTGGATACAGCCTCTCTAAGTAGAGGTGCTGCTCAGAAGTCATCCACTCTCTTTCACCAAAAACTAAACATCACAGTCACTGGAGTGATGTGCCAAAAGCACAGCTCTATTTTCTAGATGCATAGAAGTTTTAGCAAGCACGTACACAGATTTTTGCAGCTATGTCACCAATATTCCCCAACGGTTTAGAGACCGCCAGAAAACTTCTAAAACTGTGGCTGCTTGGGAAGTTCTACCACCCCAGTCACCACGCTCAATTCCGTGAGAGATTGTCATTCTCTCTTCTTTTTTTTTGTAAGCATGAACAAATATTAGAAGGTCTAGATCTTTTCATTTATGAAGCTCACAGTCCCAAGAGGTAACTTCATTATTATTTTGAATATCCCTTCAGATATTGTTTGCGATAGAAGCTCAGGCTGAAGTAATGATAAGCAGCATCACTGCAGTGCACTTTGAACACTAGTTCTAAGTAGTGATGAAATTCACTTTTTGTGGTGGTATTTGAAAACAGCCTTCCTGGAGCCTAACTGTTACTCTCCATTTGGATCTCAAATTTACAGGACAATGCACTCTGTAAATTAAACTTTGTTTTATGGGCTTATTAGGAAAGAAAACAAAGAAACAAACATGGGCTCAATCCCCTTTGCACAGACTAGTCCAATGAGTGAATTCACTAATTCATTGCTTAATTCATGAGGTTTCTAAGTCACAAGTTCTCTAATTCGTAACCTGCAACTCGTAACTTGTGCACCTATGAGCAGGTTACTTGGCCGACGGTGAAAGTGCACCGTCCCAGTGCAGGCATCCCCTGTATCACACCAGCAAGCATGAAAGCCTCAGCCTTCCAGCTACTGTTGGATCTGCTTCAAACACTTTTGGGTAAGCTGATGATGTATTCAGACCTTCTGGCTTGGAAGTTTGGTCCACACCATTTCCATGAGTTGGCGGATTCTGAAGAAGCTACCAGAAAACCAATATGCAAAGATTCTGGCTGCAGGAGTCAGCAAGCTGCAGGAGCTAGTGGCTGCATAGTGGCCTTTTGCCCCTTCTGGGCACCGTGTCCTGCCTAGGTGTTGTCCTTGCTGTGACCTAATGGCACTGCTCCCAGCATACATCAGGCGTTAACAAGAGCTCTGTGTTAGCCAAAATCTGAGCAGGAGTTGAGTGAAGCGTCACACCTAGCCCATTTCCCCATTACAGATAAAAGCCTTTGGCAGTTAAGTAACTTATTTGGTTAAAATTCCTTCTAGTTAAACTCCAGGTGTCTAGGATATTCTCTTTTGTTTTTCTCATACGCTCTTAATTTGTCAAACTGTATACGGAAGTGAGATGTTTGATTGAAAATATGGCCTTACATATCTGTTATTGTCTGAGAAGAGATTTAGGTGCTATTTGCACACAGAACATTCTGCAGAATACATTAGCTGTCTTAGTGAAAGCTGCAGAATACAAAAGGGACTATTTCTTTCAGTAAGCCCAGGGGAATTTCAGAACTGTCACTCTAGCCTCTATGTATTCTATAATATTTACTCTTGCTTTAGATGTAAATAATGAATTTACAAAATAAATGGGGAAAAGTCCAAATGTTTTCAGCAAACTCATATAGCAGAATTTATACCACATAGCTATTAGACCTGATCCTAAAAATCCTCATTCAACTAGTACTTACAAATACAAGAAAGCCCACCGCATTCACAGGAATGAAAAATACAGGAATAAAATTTGCAATACTCTATATCCTGTCCTTGAAACGCTTTACAATTAAATGCAATTTAGTTCATTAGCTGAAGACAGAAACAGATTTTAAAGTCAAGAATAATATACCGGTGAGAAAAGAAAAGAAGTCTAAACATGTTCCGTCCCAATTCCGTCTCCCACTGAATAGACACACGCCTTAGGCTTACGTGCCTTATGTCTGCTCACATACTCACTTGCTGGAGCTTGGCTTTCATCCTGTATACAAAATAATTCAACACCAGCCTCAGGTTTTTCTTTTGAGGCTGTCCCTGTAGCTTTCTGTGAGCCACCCTAACTTTAACTCTCTTGTTCACGCTACCTTCCGGGCTGTTCCTGTCTCACGTCCATTGCAGAAGGAGTTGAATGGCTCTCAGCGACATCAGCTCCTGCAGAAAGGACTCCAGCACTCCCTCACAGACACTGACCCTCTCCTCCCTCCATGAATTTTTCTTACCTAGCACTTGAGCATATTAAGCTATCTCAGCTCCCGTCTTAATTAGTTTCTGCCTTTATTCATATTCCTGTAAAGATACACTTTTTTTTGCAGAATTTGCCAGACACTAATGAATTCTTTGCCCCTATTCCAGGCCAAAAAAAAAGTTACTTCTGAATTTCTTTTCTGTACTTCTTTTTATATTTTAACCACAATATTATATATTAGGCAGAGTAATATTTTGCCTTGTATAGCACATACTGCCTTCTTAGTGCCTAAACTTCCTAGGTAAACAGAAGCGCCATCAAAATGGATGAGAAATAGAAGTCATTCTTCACACGACAGGGAATGGTCTCAGGGAAAGTATGCTGAGTTTGAAGTTTCACAAGAGGGCTGTGCAGACCTAACAGCTATTACCAAAACGTAAAGCCTTCCTCTCCTTTCTCCTGTCTTTCCAGTTCAGCTCTCCTGATTTCACAGCCCAGCCCTTGAAACCACTCTGGTCACCACCTGGATGAACTGATTCAGCTCACTAAATCGGCAAAGAACTAACCCAGCAGAAACAACTTAATTATTTTCTGCCAATTTTAGGAGCTGAATCAGCTCATCACAGGATCTGACAAGCGGCAGTGCCAAGCAAGGGAAGCATGGCCAAGAGAGAGGAAAGTAGTAGGACTGCTCCTTTAGGCAGCTGCAGGCTTTCAAATTGTTCTTTGTCCTGAATTTACTTACTCAAAATAAGTCTGTGGTAGAGGAGAAATCTATGTTTTGGGTCATTCATCTTCTCTGGACCACCTTTGCTATCAGCCATAGTGTCAGCAGTTACTTAAAAAGTAAATAGAAGCACTACTCCATACACGGTTGATCTCATTTTTCACCCCTGCTGAAGTTCCTAGTAGAAAACATCATGCAATAATTCCAATAAAGTTGATGTTTAAGAGCCTTTTAGGGATAGAGTCGGTCGGAATCCTGTTTTTCTTTATATAGCTAGGTAATGCTGGGCGAAATAACAAGATCATGTTATATGGTTTAGCTTTACTGGTATCTTTGCAAGAAAGTAAGTACCTCAACAGAACCACCACGACCTTTGTACAAATACAGAAAATGTCTGTCATATGATGATGAGCAATTACTAAAGCAAGACAATAATTATCTGTCACTTAAAGCATCAGCTTCACTACATAACTAGTAAATGAAGTCAATAGCTGACATTATCCGACTGCTCAATTTTTACTTTAAAACTAACTTTATCACCTATTAATCACCTATTGCCTGTCAATAATTATATCGGAGGCTTGTTATCTCAGCGCTTTCTCCAATCCCGCTTTAGTAAAGCAAAAGGGCTTATAGTTCTGCAGCAATGAGACTGTGATGGCAGTACAAATAAAATTCAACCTGAAAAAAATAAGAGCCATTCCTATCACAAGGCTGCTCAGCATATCCTCGCAGGCTAATGTAAGGTTAGGAATTTTGGCAGCCGGACTCTCAAGGAGGCGGCATTTGCGTCCTCATGTGACCCTCTTTACATATGCCCAGGATGCAAGTCGCGGAGCCCCTCGGCTCACGGCTTTCCCTGCTAGAAACCGCACAGCTTTGTGTTGCTGTTGTTCCCGAGTACATGTGCAAAAGGGCAGACGGCAGCGGCAATGCAGGAGAAGGGGGGGAGCTGGGAAATGAGAGATGAAACTTATGACTCCTGTTCTGCCCCAGCCGCTCAGTGATTTATAGTGTGCCAGCACTCAAGATCCCTTTTGTTGCTATCAAGGTTCTCCCTAAATAAATAAGAAAATAAGTTGAGGCTTTCGTATAAACAATTCATGTGGGAAATTGCAAAATGCTATTTTTTGTAAAGCCCTTGAGATCATGAAATGTGTATTGCATATCTTTCTCATGTAATTTTATCAGACATCTTCAAATACCAGTAAGAATCTTCTGAAAGGCTACATGAAATAAAGATTTGAGTTTTGAACTGTTCTCAGGAAGTTTTATAAAATTACGGTGTTGTCTCTCATTGAAGTTTTTTCAATATAGCACAGTATAAAAAACATAAATGAGAAAAAAGCAATTATTTCCCATGAAAAAATTGTGACATTTTTTTACTGTCAAATGAACAGTTATAGTTTAATCCAATTGTTTTAGTGGTTACTAACTGGCCTCAGTAATTTACAAAATTCAAGTGTAGCTGCTTTTTTAAAAAGTCGCTTTTCAATGAGATGGTTCATAGCAGACAGGCTTTTGGAGCTATTACTATTTCATACACCAACATAGGCTAACCTAATAACTGTAGGTCTTAATTGCACCAACTATGAAGATAAGTGATGAGAATTGCCATTATAATTGTTAGGAAAAATGACAACATTTTGAAGTTACTTCATTTTTTGAAACTGAGTAAAAGATCTTGTGGAAATTGACAGATTATCTTTTACACCAGAAAAAAACAAACAAACATAAAATTCCAGACGTAAACTAAACCATATATTTTATTTCTAGCTGCGTACTGTGTCTTAAAAGAAATGTAGAGAGAAAAGTTCAAACTTGGCTGAATATTATAGCTGTTACATAAATTGTGAGATAGAACAAAGTGTTGCAGGAACCGGTGTATTAATTTATCTGTTAGCTTGCTAGAATTGTAATTCAGAAGTTTCTTTTTTATTAGGTGTGAGAAATGTGACAACTGAGCTCACACAACAATTAGGTAAACGTTAAATGACTGAAGTTCTTTGAGCCCCAACAGTTGCTGCTGTGGCGAGTGTTACAGCACTATTCTGACCGTAAATTAACGCTCTTTCCTAGTACCTACGTCAACCATTCTCAGTATTTTACTAAGTTCTATGTGGGCACAGAAGCTCCCATGGGAAGATCAGTTTACAGGAAAAAGGCTGAGTTTCTAGTTTGTTCCTCAACAACAGCTACCTCAACAATCTGAGCTCAACTAGGTTACCTAAACACAAGTACTGCGCTGTTTGAGATACCAGAATTTTCTGAGACAGCCGTACAGAGCAGGCTGGTGTTACACAGGACCCGTGAGAGCCCTGAGTCCCTCAGGAATGGTATCTGGAGGTCAAGCAGAAGGCCACCTCAAACACATCTGGCTAGGTATCGCAGTCTACAGTGAGCAATATGTTGCTGAGATTACACTAGCAAATTTAAGGCTAGGTCAGACACATCTGCATAAACAGCAATCATAAAAAGAATGATGGAAACACAGGAAAAGGGGATCAAAATAACCTGAAGAGAAAATGCAGTGGTTTGGCAATTTCCTGAAGTTTCCTGATTAGAGAGGCTGAGCCCATGGAATTCTCACTGATGCAATCCAAAAATAATAAACCATCTTTCCTGGCACAGAGGATGACCAGATATAGATCCAGTGATCCATTGGCTCTTTTAGTCTTCCTGTAACACTTTGTCCTTTAAAGACCTTGCTTATTGATTCGCATTCTCCAGAGTTTGCTGCATTGATTTCAATAATCTTTAATTAAAACTGAGCTGATCTCATAAAAGCTGTAGATATTATCATTAAAGTTTGCAACACTGATTTAGCAAAGCTTATTGCTTGCCTTTGATTGCATAGTTCATGAGATTCAAGGAACTGGTGGCAATTCATAAAAATTAATATGAGTGACCTTGCCTGCAGACAAGCAATTCTTTATAGAGCCTGCAAGAGTTTTGGCTCAAAGGTAACTGCTAGAGAGGTTCTCACACCATCCTTGACATGCTCTTTGTTCTCCGCCTTTTAAATAGATGACAGTGATTCATCTTCTTATTTAGCCAGATGTCTGAAAGCCTTGGAGATACATATTAGTGCCTGTGGAGAGAGCCACATTTGACACTGCCAATTCTGGCACTGACAGAGCCTCGAGGGTTCAAGAGAGAGTGGTTTGAAACTGTCTTTATATTTGTTTCTCAAACCAAATACAAGTAAAAGATTTAGGGGAGATACTGCTACTCCAGCACCTCTGAGCAATGCATTATATCCCTGAGAGTGGCCCAGGCTCAGCTGCACATCTTGCTGAAGAACGTAAATCAACTCAAGACATGCAGCGGGATTTAGCAGAATAAAACTTTTCATGTTTTTTAAATAGACCCTGCGTGCCCTGATGTAGATGCACTGGGCAGCATTTGAAAATACAGTCAATTATTGCCTCGCCTCCTTACTTCCTCCAAAGAAACACTCCCCAAGATATGCTTTCTCCTTGCTACGATAAAATTGCCCCTGAAATAAATTTTCCTACACTCCCTAGAGCACAAGTTTTTGAAAATTTGAACCTCAGCCTTCAAATAATCAAATATTTTTCCAACAGTTCCATCTCTCATCCCAAAGAAGTCAGCACAGGTCCCCCACTGCCTGCAGAGAAGCAGTGTCAGTGCAGAGAGGATGACAGGAAGGTATGTTCAAGTCACATCGCCATTGTCAGCCAACACTGTTTACCCACATGGCTGGTGATATCAAATGTTAGTAGACCACAGTCATAGCCCAACTGGGTTGAAATCTTCCGTATTTTGTCTAAAAAGAGTGGGAAGTTCCTCATTTTTGAATCAGTTCTGCTGGCAGCAAACCATGCCATGCTATGAGGAGCTAGTGAAATCGCACTTGGGTTTCTAGACATTTCAGTCCTGGGGCTTCCTGAGAAACAATGATGATGGACCTCAAGGGCTACTTACTGTCACGTGGAATAAAAACCTCTGATGATATACGGTTCAGGTTTTGTTGGGTGGTAGATTTTTTGTAGTTTTGATGTAACAACTTTACAGTCAAATATCAGGTATCAGAATCCAAATTCATTCATTTTTGAGAGATCACATTATTTTCTTGCTTATACCTTCTAGGGTTTTTAATGACCACTGTTCATTCGGGAGAGGCAGTGACTATGTATGGACATGTTTCACTTGATGATCAGGAATTATGGAAATTTAGGAAAGACTTGTCTATAAACTGTCACTTCCAACTCCAAAAATGTGTACAGGCACGCTAAGAAATGATAGCTCGTATAAACCATTACTATTTCATTTTTTATTTATGTGTTGTTAAATCACTAAGTGGTTTTAACTGAGACCATGTTTGACAGAGGTGATATCTATGCACTTTTTAAAAATCCATTAGTCCAGAATAGAAATGTAATTATTTTACAGACATTTGGATTTTACTGAGCTATCAACTCTGCTATTAAACAAGAGATTCAAGACTTCTTTGGCGATCCATTTGGAGCCAGTTCTCATTGAGAATATGAGAGACAAGTTAGAAGGCTCTTACGGTATCTTTTGAGCTAAATTCTGAAATCAGAATTGAAATTAGTCCAATGAAGAATATAAGCTATATTCACCAGTATTTTGTGAAAAAAGACTTTAAAATTTTTCTTCAGATGAGGAAATACTGCATTGAAATTAGTTTATTAGTTCCAATAAAATTTAATAATAGGCAATTTAAATTACTAGGAATTCATTTTCAATAACCTTGACTAAACTTAAAGAATTAGTTCCACGCGAGATTAAACAAAAGAATCCATAAGGCAACAAAATTAGAATGGTATTTTTCTATATTCTTGTCATCTTCTCTTTTATGTTGCTGAAAACTTTGCGTGTTTTAGCCTGAGGCTTTGTTTATTGATTGTGCCAAACAGAAGGACAAACGTTAAAAAATTAAGGAGGCAAACTAAACTCTGTCTGCAGATGAAGGTCAAATTCACATCATCTGGCCTCAGGAACAAAAATTTCCCATTATCTCTAAAATGAAATACCACAGACACTTGGGCTGAAATACTTGAAATCTATGAATTGATGTAGGAAATCTTCAAGGAACCTCTTTTGCTTATAAGAGGAACCTGGTGAGGGGTCTGGAGGACAAATTTTATGTGGAGCAGATGAGGGAACTGGGATTGTTTAGCCTGGAGAAAAGGAGGCTGAGGGGAGACCTTATCACTCTCTACAACTACCTGAAAGGAGGTTGTAGCGAGGTGGGGGTCAGTCTCTTCTCCCAGGTAACAGGCAATAGGACAAGAGGAAATGGCCTCAAGTTGCAACACGGGAGGTTTAGATTAGATATTAGGAAAAATTTCTTCATGGAAAGGGTTATCAAGCATTGGAACAGACTGCCCAGGAAAGTGGTGGAATCACCATCCTTGGAGGTATTTAACAGACGGGTAGACATGGTGCTTTTGGACACAGTTTAGTGGTGGTTTTGTCAGAGTTAGGTTGATGGTTGGACTTGATGATGTTAAAGGTGCCTTCCAATCTAGACGATTCTATGATTCTATGAATAATGGCTGTGTATTGAGAAAAAAAAAAATCACTGAGAAAACCCGATTCCCTGCAGGTTTAGTATCAGGCCCTGAGCACACACCACTCCCTGGGAGGGCCGGCTCCAGCAAAGGCATCCCTGTTCCCCTGGGGTGCTCCCAGGGTGGCTGCTCCCAGGGCTGTGGGGAGGCTGCGGCCAGGCCAGACCCTGGCCCGGGAGGCCCCTGCTCCTGGAGCAATGACTGTGCTGCTGAGCAGCGCTGCCCGGGGCTGCTCACCACCCCGCTGGTCCAGCCCCATCCCACCTCAGCCCATCCCTCCCCAGGGGCTGCCCCGGTGTCCCCCAGCCCCCCTGCTCCTGGCTGGGGCAGCAGGATGGGGCCCAGGGAGCCCCAGCCCGAGCAGCACCCTCACGCTTAGCTTAAATACTATTTAAATCCTAGATGGTTTTTCAGTTACATTAGCATCCAATGGTTATGAGTGAACGGTGTCAGTCACATAATTTGAAGACAACATAGCACTTTGAAACGAAGATAATAAGTGAGTAGCAGCCCAAAAAGAAGAGACATAGTTCCTGACCTTTTCTATAGAATCATATTAATTTCAGAAGGTCAGTGTGATTAAGAAATCAAACAATAAACTCAATTCAGTTCCATCCAGCAAAAACCAAGGCAATTGTAAATACCAAATTTGACACTCAAGGGACCAGAGCACCTCTCTTATGAAGAAAGGCTGAGACCTGGGTCTCCTTAGCATGGAGAAGAGAAGACTGAGATATGCTTATAAATATCTAAAGGGTGAGTGTCAAGAGGATGTGACCCGACTCTTTTCAGCAGTGCCCAGCAACAGGACAAGGAGCAACGGACACAAACTGGAACACAGGAAATTCCATCTCAACACGAGGAAAAATTTCTTTACTTTGAGGGTGGCAGAGCCCTGGCACAGGCTGCCCAGAGAGGGGGTGGAGTCTCCATCTCTGGAGATACTCAAAACCTGCCTGGATGTGTTCCTGTCCAGCCTGCTCTAGGTGACCCTGCTCTGGCAGGGGGGTTGGACTAGATGATCCCCAGAGGTCCCTTCCAGCCCCTGCCATTCTGTGATTCTGCGATTCACTGACACAGAGGGAAAAGATCATCCAAATGAAACACCATAGCGATCCACCCCAGAGCCCCGAAGAGGATGGCCATCTTGTGACTAGTGAAGTCAAACCCAGTGTCACAGGTGGATTTTGCAGCAGCAGCAGTAGCCCGTAAGACACTCTGCAATACCGTGAGAGGCCTAAAGTCTATTTTGTCAAATATTTGTATACAAAATTAATTTTAACCAAGATATTTCAATAAATTTATAAGAGACTTCTGTGTTACATAATCCTGTATCTCTGGTTATGAGATGGAGTTTTCTACTGGGCTACATCCTCAGAGTGACAATGTATATGCTATTTATTTGGGCGGGGGGGGTGGTGGTGTATGTGTCTACAGTGTCTCTTTTTTCAGTGACACCCCTATTTGGCCTAGATGTTTTCCTACTGAAGTCTGTAGAGGTTTTACAACTGGTATTAGCCTCATTTTGCACTGCATTTTTATCAGTGGTAAAGCTTCACTAGATTTCAGTATCGGCCAAAGCTGAGGTGCTTTGTAAATCCTATTTATCTGTAAGCATTAAAGAGGATGAAACAGTCTGCAGTGAACCAAATAGATGGAAGCTAATCTATGTTTTTGTTCTAGTGTCCAGCTGAAGTATGTAGCATAGGACAATCCCCAGCAGCATCTTCAGCTCATTTCAGGGAGAGAAAGGTGCTGGTCTTGCAGTTCACACTGAAACTTCCTCACCGCTGTCAGTCCCTCGTGGTCGCAGAGTTTTGGGCTGGTCATGTCTTTAATTCCAGAGGTGTGAAATAATACCTTCAGTCAAATTGATGAGCATTTTTCTTCCAGAGTTTAACCTTCAAACCCACAAATCTCAGCAGCAAGTACCACACAAATATTTGATGTGAAATTGGGCACTGGGTAGGTCCTGCTGCTTTTAATTCTCTTTTAATCTTTGCTGAGCTGCTTTTCTTTAGATTGCTGCTACAGCTACTTAATTTTCCTGCCCAGCATTACCCGTTGTTGGGGTTTGTGTTTGGTTTTTGGTGGTGTTTTTTTTATTTAATTGTTGTTTTTTCTTGCTTGAATGGTGGAAGATAATAGCCACCCTGTGGCTAGCTAGAACAGCTTCCCCAAAATGGATCAGATCACAGCTTCTGAACACGTCTCATTTCTTTAAACTGCTTTGCCATAGTCTTATAGAAAGCTGAAAGTCTTCCAAGACAGGATTAGTGTGCCATGGCTGCGGAGCGAGCAGAGGGCAGGTATTAACAACTCAGCACGAGCATAGTCGTAGATTGAAGTACTTTGGACTACTGTCTTCAGAGTACTGTCTAAGA
Source organism: Dromas ardeola (assembly GCA_013398915.1). Lineage (NCBI taxonomy): Eukaryota > Metazoa > Chordata > Aves > Charadriiformes > Dromadidae > Dromas > Dromas ardeola. The sequence goes on from VYZM01021729.1 coordinate 87,860, forward strand.
AGGTTTCAGGTACAGGAGAACCAAGAGAAGGCACTGGGAAACAGAGACCAAAGGGCCGCAGCTCTCTGGATTAAAATCTTTAACTGAACTTCTGGACCCCAAGGCCAGAACTGCTTTTGCTTAATGCCACACTAATCCTGAAAGCACCAAAGTTTGCTGGGTGCCCCTTGCTTAACTTTAAGGATCCTGAATTTTCATTCCATGTCATCACACTCTGAACTAAGTTTCTGGGCTCTGAACTCCTGCCTAATATCAATCACAAGCCAAAAACTAGGTGAAAACTAGGGTCTTCTGGGACCCCTAATTGGTTTAGGTTCCTCACAAAATCTGGTTTCTTTTTAAAACACATTCATAGCATTTATAACAGCCTAATGGCCAGTGCACTCAGTAGGGAAAAGGGGGCCTTGAATTTAGATCCTTGTTAGCCTAAGGATTTCCAAATCTTCAGATCCATATTCTTGGAGAAGAGTGCTACTTCTGGTGATTTGGGGGTTTCTTGCTTTTTGTGGTTAATTGGTTTTGATTTTTTTTTTCTTTTTGCTTGTTTGATTGGTTTTGTTCTTGAGGAAGTGAAGGCAGGATTAACAAAATGTGGAAGAACAGAAGAATATACTAGAGAATTTGCTACACAAGGCAAGTAGTACCAGGAACCAGGAGTTATGTAGGGAAAGTGGTTTTAACTAATGCGAATCTCTACAGTTCAGGAAAGAAAAGAAAGGGAAAAAAGATAAAATGGGAAAATTTAAGCTAAAGAAAACAAATCTTGCAGTGGAGTTTGTTTTATTCTTGTTTCTATAAATGCTATACTATTCTTTTTTTCACAGTAGTAATTGCACACTGGCAGAAGTTAAAAATTAATCACACAGCAAAAGGGGAGGTGAACTGTGAGAGGAAACTGTCTTTAAGCACACCACAATATAGAACATGTAAACTCTGAATAACACAGATTTGTGACCTGTTACAACTCACAGCGGTGGCATCTCAACTATTGCAAAAGCATCACGGCAACACTAAAGGTAAACCTTGGAAGATAAGAGAACAAAAAATTTCAGTTCATCTTTGTCCTGGTTTGAGGTAGAACAGAACCAATCATCTGTTCAGTAATTTTACTTTTCAGCTAAGCCTCTTCTAACTGACATCTCTGAAATTAACGGTGTATTTTTCAGACAGTATCTGCTTCCAGAGTGATACGACCTGATGTTTATAATTCATACCAAGAAATGGTGCGCAGAGAGGCTCTTGCTTATACTTATTGCTATAACAACCCAGGCCAGCTCACTTTGTTATTTGCCCCATTGGAGGGTTGGAAGTAGAAAAATGTAGAGGGGTCACACCTGTGGGGAGGAGCAGACAGGACAGGTGACCCCAAACTGACCAACGGGGTATTCCATCCCATCTCCATCATGCTCAGTATAAAAGAGATCAAAGAGAGAGATCAAAGGGGTCAGCCTCTTTCTTCAATGGCCAGCATCCGAGGAGGACTCGGTCTGTTCATCTGCCTTTGATCCTGATACGTGTGTTCCGGAATCCAGATGGGGAATCCAGCTCCCGTCTGTTACTGAGTCCAGTCTGGGACTTTCCCAATGCCTGCCAGTGATGTGATCGTCATCCTGGGAGCTTGATATGGTTTTATATGTATTGTATCTATTTCATTGTTTTCTTTTTATTTTATTATTAATATTTCATTAAAGTTGTTTAGTTCCTTCTAAACTCATAGATCTCTATATCTCTCCCTCTTCTCCTTGGAGCGAGAGGTGGGGGAGAGCATCTGTCATCTCATGACTGGACAATCCAGCCCAAACCACGATAATCTTTAAAGAACTACCACAATCACAAGCATGTTTAAAAACGAAGCCCAAGCTCAATGAAGAATTTCAGATCCCTAAAGTGGAATTCCAGTAGAATCAGATTTTGTTGTTCAAACCCTTCAGATTGGAAGACTGAACAAGCAGGTGTTTCTCATCAGTAGATTCTAGTGCAGAATCTACCCTGCTTCAAATCTGACACTGAATGGAGAAAGAAATTATGGATTGCAGAAAAAAATGCCTTTGGGAACTAAGTCCAGACTCTCAGGAGTGCCTAGACCCAGGCTGGAATCAGACTCCCTGTGTCTGTTCTTCCCTTGGCCCTGTGACTCACATCCCTGGATCCCAGCTCAGCTCCATGAGGAGCTGTCGGAAGCATTCCCACTCCAACATCCCACAGCACTGTGGTGAGGGCACTTTTCTCAGAGGTGGGAGAGTGAGTAGAAACCATAGACTGGGGAAAGTTTAAGGTGCTAGTGAGTGCTTTATCCAGTAACATTTAGTGCAAAACCACATGTAGTACCTCTTCTTCCAGGAGTTGCACAGGATGGCTGTCTGCCTAAACCTGGATTAGGATGGAAATATAGCCTGGAGATATGTGTTTACCCTCCTAGAGCATGCACTTTGGAGCATGTTTGAAGACCTAAAGTTAGATACCCAGAGGACTTTCAGGCTAAGTAGGTAGGTGCCTACAGGACTAGGCAGTATTTGAAAGCTGCAAGTCTCAGTTGCTGTCTAGCAGAAATGCACACAGCTTTGATTTAAATGTCTGTGTCTCAAATTAGATGAGATTTTGGCAGCCTCGTTCCTATCCAGAGTGAATGTAAAAAAAATATTTTTGCCACCTGCTGATGTGAAAAAATTTATCAAGAGTGGATTAAAACTAAATTATTTCCTGCATTTATAGCTAAGCCTAAAATGATAAACAAGAATAGATACGTAAATGATAAATAAATGCAATGCAGATCCTTAATAATGCTTGATCTTCTGTATCCAAAGGACTATAAGGTCAGGAACACTTGCAGGTATGAGTAAATGTGGAGCCAGGAGACTTAAAATTGCATCACAAGACCTGGACTTGTCCTGGCATGCCACATAGGTCAAGCCTTGTAATTCCTTCTGAGAAACCTGTGTCTGTATTCGCTTATAGAATTATTCTGGATCTCTTAAACCTAAATTACATTTCTAAGACTTCTCAAAGCACCCTATAAATTGTTTCATATTTTAGAATCTGTCTAAATTCTACTGCTGGTTAAATCTAATGCATTTATCCTCTGACTAAAGGTACAGTAGTCCTGAAAACAACAATTTATATTAAGAGGTAAATACATGGGCATAATGAGCAGGGAAGGAAGAAGTAGCTATTAGAACTAAACCTGTCTTCTCCCCAGACATCTTTGCAGGAAATATTAAAGCCATTATTTCCAGTCTTCAGGATTTAGACTCCATCTGACATGAACATGGAATTTTCATTAATGTTAATGAAACTTATGCAGATGCATCAAGTGAAAAATAGCCAGCAAGTAATGAAAGCTGTAGCAGAGTAAAAACAGGTGCCACCACACAGAGCTGGCTCAGCAAATCCAATATTTTAATATGGATCTTCCATCTTCCCCAAAATTACAATATCCTAATCAATTCTAGGAAATGCTAGAAACACTATTTATCTTTAAAGATTCAAAAGGACCCAAATAGTTGGACATCTCATCAAACGTTTGGTCTGTCCCTTAACATCCCCGCTTCAAACTGTCCTCCAAAAGAAAAAATCTCCTGCTTTGAGTGTTTATGTTGCAGTTTCTTAAACAAGAAAGCATCTATAAGATGTTATTTCTCCCTTTCCCAGTAGGAAAATTCATTCCTCTGTATAAGAATTAATTTTTTATAAATATCCACTAATTTTCTTGGTGTCTGTATATAATTTTTATATATATATATATACACACACACAGTGGATTTTTATCTGTCAAACCAAATTTAACTTTTTTAGCTGTCTGAAAAGCTGAATTGGCAAATGCTCAACACAAGCACTCTTTTTTTGAGCTTGGTGTCTTGAGTACCCGATTTTTGTGGCTGGATAGATTCTTTCTGAGATATTAGTAATTCAAAGGCCTCAAGATTCCTCTGTGCACTTTCAAAGGGAAGCCAAATGACAAATTATATATAAAAGGAACTCTTCTGTATTCTGGTTGCTCTTTGTAGGAGTAAAAGTATCTACATCTACCAACTCAGTGTTTTTATATGTAAATTAATTCTGCACTTAACCACATTCCCAGATGGAAAGAACGGAACCAGAAACAATCCTGCTTCTATAAACTAGACATATTGTTTTTATTTCTGCTTCTTCTTCCAGATTTTCTGAAATGCTCCTGTGTTTACTAACATTGCCTCTTTAGCCTGCAAAGTCATAATACAGAACTGAGCAGCCTGGAAGAAAGCAGTGAATAAGGCAAGTGAATAAGAAGCTGTAAACAATGTGTCTTTATGCCTGAGTCAGATAAGGCTTAAAACTCTAATCCAATTAGCAATTAAACTGGTGAAGTCCCAAATCTGTGTTCTGGCTCTCCTAACCTTGTGTTCCAAGACCCACTGCTCCCCCGGGGTTAATAACTTACCTGCATAGTTGGACAAGCATAGGCCAGTTTAATTCAGGTAACTTCATTGTCCCTGTTTTCTACATTAACCTTTCCAGAGCTATTCAGTCCACGCTGAGGCTGTGGATTAAGCCTACAATGGGTTTGACAGAGATGATGGTATAAAATACCCCACATCCCTCTCTCCCTCCCAGCTGCTCATTCCCACCCCGTGCCTGGATCAGGCTTTAAAGAAAACCTTGAAAAACATTCTAAAAAACAAAACAAAAAAACCCACACAAACAAACAACAACAAAAAAAACCCCAAAAACAAACAAAAAACCCCACTCGAATTGTTCCTGTTCCGATTGACAGAGCAGGCATACAATTGCTGGTGCTGACACCCCAGGCAGTCGCAGCAAGGAGGGATGGGCAGCAGAAGGGAGCCGGGTAAGGCCTGTTGCACTGAACCATTTGTTCTGTAAACAGGGGCCTGATTTCCCATTTCACAAGCGCTCATCCATCCTTTCATAAATTGGCAGGTGACGGCGCAAACACTAAAAAA
>VYZM01021729.1:92819-136075 GCA_013398915.1 Dromas ardeola
AAAAAAAAAGTGTTTGTAAATGTTTAAATGATCTTTTAGCAGGTAACAGGCAGATGGACTCTGCTTGCCACTGGCAGTGAGAGGGAGTACGTTAGCGATTGCTAAGAATAGCTGTCTGGAAAGCTTTGTAGTTCTCTGCTCCTTTCCTGCTTTACACCATCACTGGCTGCATGATGGCCTGTACATTAACACAGCAATTAGCTGAGGAACAGCAGCTGGCTAACATCAGTTATTTTGGAACACTAATAGTTTCATCGGGTAAATGATTAGCAGCATTCTCAATAAGCCACAATATTTATTTTTTTTGCACCTAAGTCACAAATGTTATCTTGGATAGTGCATGCCTGAGTTGCGTATTTTGGCAAGTCAGGGCTCTGACTTAATGTGCAGAATTAATGTGAGTTATTTTCACCAAATGTCAGTCATATAGTCTTGACATTTCCTTCTTGTTTTTTATAACACACTTGGTTGACTTCACTTTGCACAGCATTATACCAATCACTTCAGTGTTCTGAAGGACAAGGAACCTCTGGAGAGGATACAGCAAAGGGCTACCAAGATGATTAGGGGGCTGGAACATCTCTCCTATGAAGAAAGACTGAGGGATTTGGGTCTCTTCGGTCTGGAAAAAAGACGGCTGAGGGGGGACCTCATCAATGCTTATAAATACTTAAAGGGTGGCTGTCAGGAGGAGGGGGCCAGGCTCTTTTCAATGGTGCCCAGTGACAGGACAAGGGGTAATGGGCACAAACTTGATCATAGGAAGTTCCATCTCAACACGAGGAGGAACTTCTTTACTTTGAGGGTGGCAGAGCACTGGCACAGGCTGCCCAGAGAGGTGGTGGAGTCTCCGTCTCTGGAGACATTCAAAACCCGCCTGGACGCGTTCCTGTGTAACCTGCTCTAAGGTGACCCTGCTCTGGCAGGGGGGTTGGACTAGATGATCTCCAGAGGTCCCTCCCAACCCCTACCATTCTGTGATTCATTCTGTGATTCTATTTTCAAGGCCGTGTTTTCAAGAATAACAATAAATATGACTCAATCACTTTATAGTACAGGTGATAATAATGAAAAAGGACATCTAAGTAGCTCCATGGAATGTTTGCTCTGATGTTAGTGTTCAAAAGTTTTGATCTGTTGGTTTTCTGTGGACACATGCTATGTTTTGGGAAGGTTATAAGGCAATATGAGTGATAGTACTTGGAGCTTGTGATTCATATCATTTCAATCAGTGAAGTTTCGCAAATACTAGGTGATATTGAGATAATTTCTGAAAACCCCTGATTGGAGTATACAATTTGCTGAACAGTATTGCAGAAAACAGCAATCAGGTCTTTACCTTCTCCAGGCTGAACAAACCCAGGTCTCTCAGCCTCTTCTCATATATCTCGCACTGAGATCAGCTCCCTGACCATCTTGGTTACCTCTGTTGGACTCACTACTGTATGTCTGTGTCTTTCATGCACTGCGGAGCCCAAAACTGGACACAGAACTCCAGATGTGTCTCACAGTTGTGGAATAGAGGGGAAAGATCACTGGACCTGCTGGCTACAATCTTACTAATGCAGGCTTCACCCTTGCTAGTACACTTTTGCTGATAATGATATGACAGGCAAGATAGAGTTGTACGAAGTTAGACCATGGGAGCTAATTTGGTCACGAGACAATCATCAAGGTCTTAGTATTTATGGCATATCTCTAGAAGGTTGCGTGAAGGCTGCTAAGAGGATAATTCCTGGAAACAAAGTGAAATTCACGGAGGTAAAAAGAGTGAACAAATAATAAGCAAAGAAACAAAACCATTATTCTGCAGCTAGGTTTATTTTTTAACCATGTCATTTTTGTGACTTAACAATCTGCTGTATAATCAAAGCTGAGGAGTGTGATTAACCATGGTACAGCATAGAAACAAGAAGCAGTTTGGGGTGGGGGGAGGTATAGGTTTTCTTTAACATTTTTCCTATTGGAAAAAATATCGGTACAACTACACCCTAAGGAAAAATAAGTCTATATTATTATGGCCTGAATTTGTTAATTCAGGTTCCATAGCTCCCCTGGAAAATATTTATTATTCTACAAACAGATTGAAAAGCACAGAATTAGTAGAGAAGGGCAAGAGGAGACAACTGACTCCACTGAAATGGTTAAAGAAGAATGATCTATTCCAGTTAAGTCAAATGGAGAATACATAAAGACAATGCAGCTCGACAAGGTGCTTTTCATCAGATTCTGTTAGACTTACCAAAATTCATTGGCTTGCAATTTCTCTGAGATACAGAGAAAAAAATTTAGCATCCCAATAGAAGGTGAATCCCAATAGATATTCCCTTATCTAACCTAACTGTAGGGGTTGCATTTGCAGCTGTGACTAAAGTACTTCTGATGGAAGAAGAATGAGATTCCCGCTATATACCAAATTGTATAATAGTCAATTGTTTTATGAGGACCTTTAGCTAGGATGTGGAGTCCTCACCTTTGGACAGACCTTTAGCCTCATTTATACTTATAATTATATTTAAATACAGAAGTATAAATATAAGATTATTATAATAGTTACAATTATTACATTATAAAATGTCGGGCAATTATAGTTGCTAGTGACGTGAACTATATCCTTTTTGAATTTCTGAAAACCATGTCCATAGGCATACTTCCAAAAAAATTACCAACTTTTGAATACAGCTTTAAAAATTTTGCTCATAATGTTGATCTGGAACAATGTTGTCATGCAGCAAACCAACAAACTCCTTTATCTGTACATTTCTTCCTTCCTCCCCCTAATCCTTTTTTAAGGAGGCTACTGCTGTCACCAGATAGTTAGTATGGCAAAACTGATCAAGTCCTCAATGGAAGAAATAATTTACTTACTACCTTAGCAGTTTCTCAAATGCAAAGAAATTTGGGAGATCTATAGATTCATAGCAAAGCAAGAAGAAAAAAAAAAAGGGCACTATATAAATACATTAAAAACAGAAAAATTGACACTGACAAAGTTTAAATTAATATTTACAGATGATAAGATAAAGAGAAGAAAGAGTTGATTCATTTGCTGTCCATCACCGAAGTAAAATTCATTAGGGACATTGGTCCCACCTTAGTTTAGGCTGACTGATTGCATTTAATGTTAACCAGAAAGCGCTGACATGTTAATGCCTGACGCCTCTTATATGCAGAAATTATGGTGAACATACCCTACAGTATGACGCCAGAATGCATGGAATGTGTCCTTGCAGTGAGTGGCTCAATCATGTATCCATTGGAGGAAGAATCAAGCCCTCTCCTCCATTAACAAAAGAGCTACCAGGCTCATCATGGCTTGCAGCTCCACAGAAATGGAGCTGGGGAGATGCAAGATTGTGAGGGCAAGCATGTATTCTCTCCATCTCCACAACACCATGGGAAAGATTTCATGCCTCTGATAAAGACTCACTGGAAGAGAACAAAGACGGATGCCTAGACTGATAATTTAAAACTGTATAGCTCAAGACTAGAAACTTCAGGATTCTCGTGGCTTTACGTGTTCCAAACCTCTGATTGGCAAGGTCAGGCCAAAGGTTGACAGCAAGCACATTATCCTGTCTCCAACAGTAAAAAGCAGCAAATTTTGAAGGAAGGACTATAAGCCACAGGATAAATATAAAATAATAACTTCCTTCATATGACTTCCCTGCTAGGATAATCTCACTGAAGAATATAACTCGTGGAGAAAACAGTACATCTGAAACTGGAAGTTCTCCAGGGTTTAGACTATTTCCCTACTCAGTCTGGGAAGGCGAGAACCTGTAACTTACAGTAAAAGCACTCACATATTTCTGATGAAACAAACATTTTCAGAAAACAACAATCCAGAGGTCTAAATGTTCTCTAGCTCTTTCCTCCCACACTACATAATGTATAAAGGGAAATGATAAACCCAAATAAAAAAGATTTCCACTTTGTACCCATGAACTTCAATAATCCATCTGAAAGAGAGAGAAGGTTCAAGACGCCATACCTAATCTCCCTCTGGAATGCCAAAGCAAAAGAAACAGACTTTGACAAGGAAGACAAAATCCTCTCTTTGCCTCAGTGTGGACTGAAAGGAATAGGTAGGGAACAGTGATTACAAAGGAAGATCATGAAGAGATGCCAAGCTCCATTCAGTTCTCTTTGCTGTCTAGTGTATTATTCACACACTAGAGAGCAAAGTTTATCTTCTTCCAGTGAAATGTCCACACTCAGGTCATACTCTTCCTTCACTGGAACTCTTATAAAAAAATCTTTCCATCTAAGTGTTTTATACCCAACTGTAGAATGCACGCAGTAGCCACTTGATTATGAAACAAAATTAAATTATCTGTATCTTACCATCTTAACATTTTTCTCCTGCAAACCTGTTTGTAAAGAAATGAAGTCAGTAAACAGGACCTCTGGTATTGCTCACTCTCACAAACTTAACACTGAAAAGGTAACTTGGTCTACAGAATTTACATGTAAATTATGTGATATTACAGAAAAGTAGATCTACATTTACAGAATTATAGCATTTCCAAGTTGTTTTCACTTGTTCTTAGTATTATGGCATAAAAATATGATTCTACCCTAAAAAAATAGAAAATATTCACTGTTTTGACCACCTGTGAATTTATTTAACATTACCATTTCATGTTGCATTATATTTAGGCAACTTAAATACTATATGAAATATGGGCAATCAAATGCAATGTTGGCAGGTCCTAGCCCATGTAACCTTGCACTCACTGCACTCTGGACTGCTTGTGATTTTTGCCGTATCAGGTGTCCATTTGTAAAAACTGCCGGAGTTATTCATCAGAGGAAGGTGGGAAACAGGATCAGAGGATGCAAATCTGGTGGGATGCAAACCATAGGACGCCAATTGACTGAGCAACTTCTTTTCAGGCACTCATGATGACCTTGAAATTACCAGCACTAGAAGGTCACTGGTTATTTTGAAACATTTAACTTTTCAATTAAATTTCATTTTGGCCTTTACCTCTATCTTGTTACTGTTGTATATAAGAATTTCCTTTCCCCAGTGTAACTTTTCATTGTGTGCTGAATTACATGCGGATTTACATCCTCTTCTCAACCCCCTGTCATTTGTGAGACGTGAAGAAAGGCTTAGCAAAACGGGTCTGTCTAACATGGCAGGTTCGATGTTCAGTGAGTGAATGGTATTCTCCAAGATTTAAGACATAAAACCTGGGTTAGTCCTTTCAGCACGAAGTCTCTGGCATACCAGCGGAGGTCACTAATGTGGGACCCTGCTGTGTCAATTCAGAGTGAAGAGATTATTGTGACAGCAGATTTAGCTTGTTCTGAATACGTAACTGAAATCTTACATCCTCCCGTTGTTATGTGTGAGTCCGATCAACAATGTAGACTCTTAAGGACTTGCCTGACAGCCAGGGTTGCTAAAAAATGTAATCCTGATGAATTCAGTCTGCTTTTTTAAGGATGATCTCTGTAGTCAGCACTACTCAGTCCTGAAGCAATCAGTTCAGTAAGTTACAGACAAACGCTTCGTACACAACAACCCCTTGGACTCTTGTCTCCAGTTCAGACTTCTAGTCCCACAATATTTTGTGTATATAGCTGTTTCTGGTTTAAATTATCTGTCCTTGCCTTAAATATTTCACTTAAGTCTTCCTTTCTCCAGACCCATGCTCTTATTAAGCAAACTCCTGCTACACAATTGTACTAATATCAAAGCAGTTTCTCTGCTCCTACCAAAAAATCCACTTTTCTCTATGCAACATGAAACTTGCTGTCAATTCTCCCACTGTTTTTTCCTCAGTTAATTCACTGGAAGTTTTAATTCTTGAACGCTATTAGAGAAGCAATAAAAATATTTTCAAATCCCTCAAACTGCCTGAAAACGCATGTGCTGCAGAGCAACATCATCCTACTGCCATAACCCCTCATCTTCCATTCTTCACCACATTCTCTCTCACTGTCTTTTCACATCTAAAATGATGTTGCAAGTTTTTAGGAATGGAAACTTTGTTCTTTACCCATTTTTTGCAAACAGTAACTATAATAAAAAAAAAAAAAAGGCAAGTGTGGGACCTGTCTGTCTAGTAATGCTCTATTCCTGGAGACAACCTCTGGCCTTCTGTCTGAGTTCATATTTGCACCATGGGAGCAGTAAGTCTCTGAATGTCGCACTATTTCTCTCTAGAATATGCGTCTCTGGCACTTCAGAGCTGAGGCACTCTATCAGTCTTACGATAACCCTCTCTGCCGTCAACATTCATTCCCTTCTATCTACCAGCAAAACTTTACAATATGAAGGGGTTTTCAGAGTGGTCACGTGGAGTACTGTAAACATATCCAGGGCCATCTAACTATGTGTCCGATCCTAATTTGAGGCACAGCAGACCAAACTATATGACATCTCAGAAGCTCACTCAATCCCAGAGTTTAGCATTTCTCCCAGACGTGGTGAATTCCCTCTTGCCTGTTAGTGCGCTCAGAGTTTTCCCCCTTCACCTCACCCAGATGCTGTTGCTGTTCAGCAGAACTTTTAGCAGCAGCTTAAGCAGTTTTTCCCTGCTTGCAGAGGTGAGTGGAACTTACACACATGCCCCGACGCTCCCAGTCCCCTCAGCAGTCTGCTAGAGCTGAGAGGCAATGGAAGAAGCTTTGGATGTTTGCAGACCTCACTTCTGAGCAGCAAAATCAGTGCCAGGATTATAGTCCAACTTCCCCGATTCCAATGTGGTCGAATTTCAAGTGTTTTAATGTGCTTGGGGTACTGCTGCCCAGCACGTTAAGTCAGGACTAACCTATCATTTCTATGTAGATGTGCTCAGTGTCTTAGGCCTCATTAAAAGCCTTTTTGGAGACTGGCCTATTTTCAGGATTTCTCACATTAAATATTGGGAAGTCACTGATGGGAATGCAGGGCACCATGACTATATTAGGAGAACACTGGAGCGTGGCCGGGCACCTTTATTCCTTTTCTCTCACTTAAAAATCTTTGCCCTCTCCTGAAGAGAAGGACATCATGAGCTTTGGAGGGGAAGGAGGGGAGGGGAAGAGAAAAAAAACAATCAGGAAAGTAAAAACTGGAAAGTGACATTGAAAGATATTCTAATTTATATCTCCTTTGTGACATATTTGGGGGGATTTATATTTCCTTAGTGGGATGAGGGAGAGGAAGGAGTGGTGTATTGTGTATTATGTGAAGTTAATATGAGCACTCTCATATCTGTGGACTTGACTCTGCTTTATTTGTGAGTCAGAATGCTCATACACATACAGCAGCGACCTGGGGAACCTCAGGCTGGGTCTAAGGTACACGTGGAATCAGTGAGGCAACAGAAACACCATTTAGCCAGCCTTAACCAAACCATCTTCTGCCTGAGAAAGAAGGTTTACAGAGCAAACACAGCACATGTTGAGCTATAACTAGTTCCTCAACTTTTGGGCAGATTTTGAAAGAATTGCTACACTCTATAGTGCAATAGAGTACAGAGCATAATGTAATCACAGATTATTCTTTAATTTACACTGTTCTCAGTGAGTATCAGGGCATACAAGTTGAACATCTGGTAGAGACAGCTACCGATGAACTTAGAGCTGTATTTTAATTCATGCAGCTGTCCTAGCTAGCCAGATTAAAAGCTTTTGTTACTGTTGATGTCTGCAACGTGTGTAAGAGTCTGTGGGAAAAAATTAAGTCTCACATCATTCGCAAGGTCTTTTTGTGAAGGAAACTCTTCCTCTCATAAAGCATGTATTCATTCAGGCTAAAAATACAGCTTTGTAAGTCATGTTCACATGACCTATGTACTAAGAATGTGCCTATGACATCAGAATAGTAAGTGTACTAGAAGGACTGACAAAACAGTGATACCTGGCTCGGCATTGACAAAAGGGTTTTGTTCCCTTTCTTAATATTTTTAGTATTTTTGTTCCCTTTTTTAGTACTTTTCCCAAGGAATCGAAGCATCATATGTTTCTTTCTATTCCTTGAAAATGTAACGTATTTCAACTTGATCCAGGTTACATGCTTCCTGCTGCCCCGCTGAAAGTTAATGACCTTGCACAATGTGTGTGTCAGCAAATAATTTGGAGGACAAATATAGGATGATTTATGCACTTTGGACCCTTGAACTGGTTTTGTACAGGAGTATTCGTATGAGAATGTTTCTTCTTCTCCAGGCAGCGGAGGAATGTGTAACATAGTCCTGAATACACAGAGGAAAATGAGTTGTTGTGTCTGTCACCGTGATCTGGGACCTCTTGGTAGAACCAAATAGTACAGAATGGGTTTTATCCCACACATTGCCTAGTGCAATGATTTTTCAGGCATGTGTGGTTGGACATCTGGGAAACCCAGTCCCGATATACTTAAAAACTGTTCTAATGTTGTCTCTTTAAATTTTGAACAAGAGACATGAACAAGCCAATATCAGAAGTCTGGCATTTTGAGCTTTCATCTCCCTACCAACATGGGGCCGCTTCTAACTGCAGGATGTTTTGTCCAGCCTGGTTGTAAATGAGACACTTCATTGGGCTGTAGACATTTGACTGGTGTCCTCATTACATTATTCTTACTTGTGATTGAAATGATTCCTTTTTATAGAGTCAGCAGCCTCCAAAAATGGTCTGCTATCCTGAACCACCTTATTACCAATATATTATTTGTGCTGCAGTATGCATCCAAATCATTAGTCAGGATCCTACAGTTGTAGGAATTTTATAGATCTATAAAAGCAAAAAATGGTCCTCAAGTTTGTATTCTAAATCTAGGAAAGCTTTAAGTGGTAATATACACAGTTACAGGGACTGTCAGGCAAAACATGTGTGATTGATAGGATATTTAAAATATCTTAACAAAGAGCCATTCAGTCACCCTGCCAGCATGCAAACATTCCACTCTTCTCCTAAGACTTGCCTTACTGACATCGGTTCTTATGTTATTCAGGCAGTACACTGATTTCCAGGCAAGATGGGGTCTTCAGTAATCAAGCTTTACACCTGAAATTCAAAATGCATGGAATTTTACTTGGGACTGGGGTAGTAATGGCCTTGTTTGATAAATGCCTCTCTTGTGTTTATGGCAGTGTAATTACATATTAAAAAATGGAAAATTACTTTTTTGGGCTACCATTGCTGTGTTAAGGATCCTTCAAAATCAGTATGAATTTGTCCTTACTACGTGCCATTCTGAACTCATGATACTTATGTTCCTGGGAAGAGGATTTTAATATCAACAAACAGGGAAACTGTCACAAAGGCAAGAGTCATGCAGCACGTAGCCTTATTTCAGGGAACTTAGTAACATATGAGAGCTGCTGTATGTAGCTGAGTTGCTATTTGGGTACTATGCTAAAGACAGTGTGTTTAATTAACAAAACCAATATTAATTTCCTGTTTCCTATTTACTAATAGGCAAGCAAAATGCAATTGCCAAGCATTCGTATAATCCTGAAAAAAGCACCTGGAAGTCCACCAGGCTCATGGATGCAGACAATACTGTGTATTTTAGTAGTGCCTATGAATTGTCCAGTCGGACCCGTGGGCACTCTCTTGGAAGCATCTGGTAACCTGAATTCTCTGTGGGCACAAGGGTGATGATGCCAAAAGCCAAAGCCACACGCAGTACGAGATCCGAGGCAGTTTCCTTGAGATGTTTTATCACCTCTTGGAGGGACAGCTAACATTATATTTATAGCACAGCTGAGAGCAGGGTTCTAGGGTACTATATTTGAAAACAGGCATTACATGACCTTGTACTATGTTTCCTGCCAATTATGCTTCAAGGCATATTATACACTGCTGTGAAATATGCTCCAAAACAGAAAGAAAGTTAAGACTTTTGAATTAACGCTATTTATAACTAATTACTGTGCTTGTCTGGTTTTTTAGGTCTGTCTTGGCTCTGTGTTATTTTCCTGTTTACCTGAGAATTCATAATTCTGTTTTACCATACATATCTTGACACCCTGTAATGCTGCACTTTTACAGAGCATCATCATAAACATTTTTGTATCTTGTGACCTGCACTGAGAAGTCAGGTCCTCATTGTATTTTAAATCAGAATTACAGAAAATCACTCTGATTTCAACCACTTATCTGAAACTTTAAATCCTTAACTCTGCTACTCACTAATAGTGTGTTGATCTTTACCAGGTTTAAGAATCTACCTAAATTAGTATAGAAAAAAATCTGGAAACGGAGAAAAAAGCAGGTAATTCTGAGGTAACCTAAAGAAATTGCTTTATCAAGTTTCTTCTCAAATTTAAAAGCTAACGTAAGAAATTATAAGCCAAATCTACAGAATCTGAAAGGTAGAAAAAATATTAAGAATCAAAATCATGGTAACAAAACTAAAACTTTTCTAAACAGCCATTCTGTTCAGTCTGATAGTGTCAGTTCTATCCTTTTTCTTTTCCGTTTGACTGCCTCTGTGTTAATAGTCTTTGGGACAGACTACACGGATGTAAAGGTGGGAGTGAGATGGAGAAGATGGAATGCAAGAGACTGGGATGTGTGGAGAAGTTCTTGGATGATGCAAGCTTCTTCCTCAAGTGAGTGGATAAAATGCAAGACAGTATTAAAAATTAACTCAGAAACGATGCACAAAAGTGGAGGTCATAGATGAGCCTAGCCTTGAAATGGGTGTGTGGATGAGAAGGAAGGATACACCAGTGGTCAGATTTGGGAATGTGAATGATACTGCTTTATAAACATAACGATGCACAGAAGACTCTCCAAAAAGACAGTCCCACAGTCTCCCCAGGCACAGGGGAACAGAGAAAGTTTTCAGCAGCATATGCTTCACAGTGATACAAACCGTTGTCTTGAATTAGCAGAGGAATTTATTAATTTTATTTCTGATTCATAATCAAGTATATCATGTGCATGTGTTCATGTATGTTAATATGTGTGTGTGTGACAGGGACAAGCAGAGTTTTAAGCATAACTTGGTATCGTATCTTAGAACAAAGAAGAAAAAGGTTTGCAGATTGAAAAAGCTGCTCGAGAACCTTCAGTATATGCAAAGTCATACTTCTTTTAAGTAATATTATTTAATAACGCTTATTAGTTGACATAATGATCACAGTTTTTAACCTCAGAAAATTCACTCATATTGGGAAAACTACTTAGTGTCCTGCTGGATGACACCTGGGAACCAAATCCCAGCAAAGTGTAGTCCAGGCATTAATGTATTGGCTGAACTGCTGGGTTGAAGAATTGGTTGTGGATGAAGAACACTGCTGAATAAATGTTTATCACTGTATTTACACATATCATAAAATCATGATAGTAGCTCAGAAGAAAAAAAAACAGGATAAATCAGCATGCTGTGAAAGCAAATTTCAGCTTTAAAACTTCAGGTTTTCACAGGAGGTACTTTTCGCAGTTCACCGTAATCTGCCTATTCAGTCTACATTAAGAGCACTGAATGCTTGAAGTAATACATGCAGTCACAAACAGTGAATCACTGGCATAAGTCAAACCCCTGACATTTCAGACATTTCTAGCTGGATATCTCTTATCCACATTAGTTTTGACTAGAGTATTCACTGGCTTTCAAACAATCAACTCAACTCTCAGAATGTGTTGTTAGTGGTTACCGACTAAAATAGAGCTATATTTGTTGCATTAATTATTGTGGTTACCAGTTTTAATCAGGAACTTGCTTGGCCCTTTCTTCTATTATGAAGAAGACCTCTCTTATGAAGAAAGGCTGAGGGACTTGAGTCTTTTCAGTCTGGAAAAAAGACAGCTGAGGGGGGACCTTATCAATGCTTATAAATACTTAAAGGGTGGCTGTCAGGAGGATGGGGCCAGGCTCTTTTCAGTGGTGCCCAGTAACAGGACAAGAGGTAATGGGCACAAACTTGAACATAGGAAGTTCCATCTCAACATGAGGAGGAACTTCTTTACTTTGAGGGTGGCAGAGCACTGGCACAGGCTGCCCAGAGAGGTGGTGGAGTCTCCGTCTCTGGAGATATTCAAAACCTGCCTGGACGCGTTCCTGTGCAACCTGCTGTGGGTGACCCTGCTCTGGCAGGGGGGTTGGACTAAATGATCTCCAGATCATCTAGTGTGTGATTCTGTGATTCTATAAAGCAAAGCTAAGTACTCTGGTAATTTCTGATGGGTCTGGCTGCCAGGTAGGTCAGGAGCGCCATGAGAACAACTCCTCAAGTTGCATTTTGAACCTTCCCTTTCTTGTTTTGTCTAGTAAATAAGAAGCACAGAGGTAAGCCAAAAAAAGTCACAGAAAAGTACAGGAGAGTTTTTCCAAGACTTAAAAAAGTTACAGTCTCAGTTTGATGTGAAAGTTCATGGGACTTACCCAAAACATTTCCACCCTATTAATAGCCTTGGTTTAATATAGGCACAGAGCAGAGGCACTGTGAAAATTTCCCCGCATAAATCTGCTAATGCACTTCAGGTTTGAGTTACATAATTACTTTTCCATGTCTAGAATCCCTTCAGAAGCCAAACTGTATTATGCAAAATTTAAAGTCTTCTATACATGGTTCAGGGCAGTGCTGGATATAGTATTTCCAAGCTAGCAATGAAAAAACTAAGATTCCAACTAGTTCTCCTTCAGGTTAGTATTGTGGTGCTCACCAGGTCACATGGGTGCAGTACTAGTAAGTTTTTCCACAACTTTGGGAGAAAGTGTCCGTAGGGAGGTAATTTTTCAAACCTGGCCTTAGCTTTTGGAGCTGCAGATGGTGCTACAGAGCTATGAACTCCTTTGAAAATCTGGCTCTTAATGGAAGAATCAAATTACTTGAAAAAATTATCAGGCATCATCCATCGTGCAGCTGCCTCGTGACTGATGTCACTCTTGATCTCAGTTTACCAGGCACAGTCACTTAAAGATCATTGCACTGTCATACTTTGTAGTGAAAGTTGCTGGGTTTGGCAGCAGCAAAGAAGATGCTCCATGGTTTTTAGCACTGAAGTATGCCTGTAAGGTATTTTGAGGTTTTGGCATCTTCTTGATTATCATCATCTTCACCATCTCCATTTCATGGAGATGAAATATTTTAGAATCTGTGAGAGGTTTTAACTCTTATGTTCCCAAATTAGTAACTTTTTATTCCAAAATTTTGTTTATTCCAAGTGTTCAATTTTATAAAAGTGTAAATAAGCTCATTAGCTTTCAGCTTCTATTAAAATACAGTGAGATTCTCATTTATTTCAACTTTTTTTTTTAAAGATAAGTGCAAATCCACCCCCTTATGTTTTTGTTCCAGCCCTCCTACCAACTAGGGGAATTAAAATAGGATTTCAGTTTGCTTTCACAAATGTAAACAGGTGATTTTCCTGAGTGGGGACCAGGGCATCTATGGGACAGGGAGGACGCCAGAACAGAAGTCCTCAGGCACCCACCAAGCACAGGGGTGGGGAGAAGGGAGACCTACGGAGTCATCCACAAAATAGGAAGGGTGTGGGGAAGAGCTACGTAGTAGCAGTTACGCTTTGGGCGTGAAGTGAATTGTAGGATGATCTGGTAATGGCTTTTTCAATTATTAACTTTCTGGCTTAACTTTCTGACTACTGCTGGAAATGATAATGGAAATTTTTTTGCAGTGGTTACAGAGAAATAAATGACAGTGCCAAAAAATGAGGGATGCATAATAAACGTAACATCTGTGAGGCTCCCAGTGACAGATGCTCAAAACGTGTCTCCTGGGGAGATAGGATTCCAGTGACCTTGACCCACAGTAGTCGTTTCTTAGAGATGACCCGTAAAATGTTGTTATTCACAGAAAAGAGACGTGTCTGAAAAACACTGTCATGACAGACAAAATTGTGTTACAAAGGCTCTCGTACTGGGAGAAGGAACCCAGAATTGTTTTCATTCTGGGTAGGATCACATTTCATGATCTCAATTGGAAAACAACTGTGAACACAGCTAAGAAGACTAATCAAGTCCCTGGTTCCAGCACATGCTGGTATACTATTAATCCTGGGATTAATCCTATGGGATAAATCACTCCAAATTAGTGTTAAATCATACTGTATTTGAAATTTGGTAAGAAAGGCTCAAGTATGCTTTATTTTTTTATTCCTTTAAGTATTTTTCTATAAACAAAACTGTACCATTTTAATTGCATTTTGCATAATAACAGTATGGATTTTCTATAAAAGCTTTTAGAAATGAAAGAAGACAACAATTCTTCCATAAATACCTCTAATTATCTCATGGTAAAAATATAATAAAGAAATGTGAGAATGTTGGACAAATCACTCTTGATTTGGGGGATAAGGCATAAAAAGAAGCCATCAAAACAACAGAGATACAAACAGCCTTTTTCCTGGTATCCTGCCTAAAAATAGGCAGAATACTAGGAATACTAAATAGATCAAGGCCAGCAAAATATTCAAAAGCTTTAAAACAAACATTATAACAGGATAAAAGAAATTTAAAATTTGGAATGGTGCGTAGTAACAATCAAAGAATGATTTTAAATGTCAGTACATCACTAAATCCTAAATTCTGCCACTATTGTCATCTGGGCATCCCAATTAAAAATAGCATCTTACTCAGCAGTTCGATATAAGACAACCTCTGCAAGCAAGAGGAAGTACTTGTGAGGTCAGCCTAGGTTAGTCCACCTCTATGTAGCCTGTCCTTAGGTGCTGACACCCTCGCTCAGAGATGTACCAATGGATTACCTCCTCAGAGCTGGACGGCTGGAAGGTGAGGCGAGTCAGCACCAGCCAAGCCAACTCATTCAACGACCCACTAGTGCTACGGGAAACTTTAGCTGGTCATTTTGCTTTGTCTTCATGCTCCTTTGTAACACGAAAGCTCATATAACACTCATGGACCTCCATTGGACCTGGGGGGCTCGGATATATGACCATTTGAAAGGCTGCAGAGATGTATCACACTGTTTTAAAACCTAACACATTGCAGTGGAAAGAAAACCTTCACCTAACAAGAAAATAAAGGCCAGTGCTGCATTGGAAAGCAAAGTGTCAGCCCTTTCCCCTGTTACTGTTTGGAAGCTGTGGCACAGATGCATAAAAGCTAGCTGTAGGCAGTTAATTCAGGTATCCACACTGCAAATTGGTCTGGTTTCCTACATGCTCTGTCAAAAAAGTAAGGCATCACCAGGTGGGCATACAACAGAAGGCACCCCAACTCGGAAATGTAACCTCTTTCCCTTCTTTTCTCCTAGGGAGCACCATAAAGGCTGTTGAGTCTTTATTGACCCCTAGGCTCCCATCATGTTTGCTTAATAAAAGATGATTGAGCCCTCATGAAGAAACTCTTTAGGGAAATCACAGAAAGAAAATTCCCAAGGATTTGGAATCTGTTCAGTACTAAAAGTTAACTCCTTCCTATCACACACCTTCTACCGATTTTTTCTACAGGGTGGGAGGATGCCTCTGAAATGACAACTTCTCAGTGATGTGACTGTTTATTTTAAGGCTGCACTAGAAAGAGGTCATATGAGAGGCTTGATAGAGGAAGAAACAAGGAGGTGGAAACAGCCTTCATATCCAAACCTACCTATTGCAGTGACATTTCTAAGAGGCAATAATTAGAAAAAGATAAAGAAATTTCAGAGAAAATCTTGGGTTTATTTGTATAGTCCTTCAATCCAGGATTTAGATCCAAGAATCAGCTATAAGCTGATGTGATAGTGATTAAATATTATATTCCTCACATCTAATTCTACTTTCATGCACCTGTCACATTAGAGCAGGAATAAACACTATTTACAGTATGCTTGGGGTTTTCTTAATTCTATAATCTTTAAACAGAAAAATATCTTGAAATGAAAGTTGACACTTTATTAGACATAAAAGCATTTAAACTATTGGTTTCTCAATGACAAAACTCATCCTGATGCCTAAAGCAATTCAATCTTTGTAAGAGACCGCAGGGAAAATACGGACCTTTATGTAGTGAAGCTCTTCAAACACAGCAAACATGAAAGATGCAACCAGAAATGCAAGCAACTCTGCAAACACAGACTTTTTGTTCCCACATGAAGCTCAGTAGAGCAGACACTGAAATCTTCTTCCCCAGTACCAATTTTACTACTAAAACGTAACTTGATAAGAGACATGAAATGAATGGGATAGGCAGAAGAAGAAACAAACACCACAATCTCTATCCCAAAGCATGTCACAGGTGACCAAATTCTGGAATTTCTGTTCTGTGTGGCCATTTAGTTCTTCAACATTTCCTTTTGACAGAAATTGAAATAAAAAGTCAAAACCTTCCATGAGGTGAAATTTCTAGAAAAGCTCACTTCATAAATATTGGATATTATCTGTATTTTCATTTCAATAAATCAAAAGGACTCTTGTCACTAAAGCTTTCCATGATAAATCATACTATAAAAGTCAACAGATAAAGGCACAACAAAGCACTTCAGCCTTACCACAACACTGCATTACGAAGCTACTCAACTATGAGAATTGACAGTTCCTGCAACAGCGTGACATAATCTGATCTTTGCTTTTCAAAGAGAAAAGGTTTCAGAGGTCTTTAACACCATAATACACTCATATATCAAGATTCTCAAGCATTCTCAGAAATTTAAAGGACTGATAAGACCTTTTAAAGTATTTTTTGAAGTGTGTATTATTGTCCACAGAAGAATAATTTGTCTTCCTCTGCTTGTGGTTAGTTTTTCTTCATGCTCATAAGTTTTCTTTTTTTCTCAAAAACCATTGCGTGACAGCAGCTTCTTTCCTCCAGTCCCACAGAGCCCCACAGCACAGCTGGCAGACTCCACAGTTCATGCAGTGGTTTCTGGGCTCCACTTCGAGATCCTGTATGTCTTCTGGGAACTTTTACTGAGCTTGTCAAGGGACTCCTGGGAACCCTTTGAGGAACACCAGGGTGCCTGCTGCTGCCAGGAAAGGTCAGCTGCATGAGGCTGTGACCACCAGAAAACTCACAGCGGGAGGAGGCCAGAAGCCTGCACAGCATCAGGATGATGATGAGGGAGAGAGTGGCTGGATCCTCTCCAAGACCTTCAGTCTCATGAGCTTCAATCCCAGCTGCACCAAGGGAGGGTCCAGCAGCACCTCTTATCGTGTTGGGAAGTGGAGACTCCCACAATGGGAGCTGGTGAGTTGGCCAACCAGCTCCAGCCAACCAGAGGCCAACTGGCTGGAAAGTAAGCTTTGCAGAGAAGGCCCTGGAGGTCCTGGTGGAGAACAAGTTGACCATGAGCCAGCAATGGGCCCTTGCAGCAAAGACAACCACCAGCCTCCTAGGATGCATTCAGGCAGATTGTTGCCAGCAGCTCAATGGAGTTGATCCTCCCTCTCTGCTCAGCACTGCTGAGACACATCTGGAGTGCCTGGGTCCAGTGCTGGGCTCCCTGATACAAGAGAGACATGGACATACTGGAGCGAGTCTAGTGAAGGACCACAAAGGTGATTAAGTTCTTGAGGCATCTGCTACACAAGGACAGACAAGAGAGTTGGGACTGTTCAGCCTGGAAAGGCAAAGGCTCAGGGAGATCTTAGCAATGGATATAAATACCTGATGGTGGGAGTAAAGAAGACAGAGCCAGATTCTTCCCAGTGGTGCCCAGTAGCAGGACAAGAGGTAATGGGCACAAATTGAAACACGGGAAATTCCATTTAAACATAAGGAAAAAAATTTTTACTGTGAGGGTGGTTAGATACTGAAACAGATTGCCCAAAGAGTGTCTGAAGTCTCCCTTCGAGGTATTCAAAACCCAACTGGACATGGCCCTGGGCAACCTTCTCTAGCTGACCCTGCTCTGAGCAGGGTGGTTGAACTAGACAATCTCCTGAGGTGTCTTCCAACTGCAGCAATTCTGTGTATCTGGTAAAACTACTTTCTGACTATAATCATGCCTTTGTCATTGCAATATTATTGCTTTGAGTGAAAGAAACCACATACGGTGTCAAATCCTTTCTCAGTGGACTTCTTTTCCTTAGCTTTCTATCATTCATCTCCATATGAGTGCTGTCTCATTCTCCTTGTTATCTCCACCCTATTCACTGGCAGACAAAATATGCTTGATTTTTCTGAATTGTTGAATTTTAAATGAGATGAAAATAGAATCCAATTTGAATAAAATAGAAAAAAAATCATAGTTTCATAAGAAGACCTAAAGTGATTTGAGTAAATTCTAAGATCACTACATATTTCATTCCTTTCATGAAATTCATCTGATATCGACCTGTCTGTTTGACCTGATTTTTGTTTGGTTGATATTTTCATGGTTTTAAGCGAAGAGGAAATGGCTTGACTAATATTTGCTTAATTTCTGTAGTTTTTCTCTCTTTTTCTCATTTCTTGTATGTTACATACATTATGGGTCATTTATGTTAAAAAAAATCCTACACTTTGAAGATGGCATTAATATAATATGTGTATTTCTATTTAAGAGATTACTGGACATCCTGCTCCATGCTGGAGCTGAAGAAGTAACACCAAACAGTGACACAGCTGTCACAGCTGACTGAAAATCTAAAACAAGAAACAACACAAGAGAAAAAGACTCTTCCCTGTCTGCAGGAAGGATGAAGTAGAGGGCTCGTGTGACACTTTGCTCCCCAGCAGTGTGCTCACTCGGCAAATTACAGCTCATCCTTTGACCTTACAATTTAGATGGTTGCGGCCACTTTTCTGAATACACACTATAAATGTAATTTTAGGCACAAAAGGTGAGTTTCCTCCAGAACATGGGAATGGCTGTACTGGGTCTAACAAAAAGCCCATCTATGCAAGGATCTGCATTCTGTTTGCTAGTCAGCTTCTGCTGTTAGAGAAAGAACAGGATACTCATATATGATACTTCACTCTAATACTCTATACTCTCCTGATACTACACTCTAATACTCTCCTGATTCAGTTCTCATCTAAATTTAGACATACACAACAAAGATCTCTACATCTGAGAAAATCACTTTGGGAGCCCCATCATATGGAACATGCATTTGGTGAAACTTACCTGATCTACTTTAGGCATCACTATCAGCATGAGATGAATCGTTCTCTAAAAGTAGTTACTTATGCCTTGAACTATAGAGGGAGCCAAGGAAGATGAGCCCAGGCTAATCTTTGTAAGAGACAGATGAAGTTATCTGAGATTAATCGTATTCAAAATACCTGTAGTCAAGCTTGGATTTGGGGTTATTAAGTCAAGAGGTATGGGCTAGGGCTCAGACCTGTGCTGTGATGTACCCACACCTGATGTAGCTGTACCCCAAGGGAGCAGAAATCTTGCTGTGCTGTGTTCAGCAAAGTGGGAAGAGCAACAGCAAAACGGTGACAAGAAACAGCAATGGAGGCAGTGTTCAGAGACAGCAAAAGGAGCAGCAAGAGGACAGCAGGCAAAACAAGTAGCAGTTTTTTGAATGAGATAATGAGCTGACTAGGAGCTAGGCAATGAGCACCTAGCGCAACATAAACAGGGAGGAAGGGCTGTGGTTTCAACCACATCAGTAAATCTCAGTTGGAGGAGTATTCATTCGAGGACTGTTACCACCGCTTTTTCAGTCCTTCCCACTTTTAACTCTATCAGCTGTTTTTCCAAGATGATATTATTGTATTTGTTTTCCTTCCCTCAGATAAAGGGGGACCTTTATCTTCCTTCTTTACAAACATTATCTGTGCGTGAGTGCTGTTCCTTCTGAAGCACCCAGAAGGTGTAATTTAGTGTCTGGAATGGAGCATGAGGTGCAGGTTTTTTAGCTTTTTTTGGTGGAAATCCTTAGAAACTGAACCTGGTCCTTTTTACTATTTAGACACATGTGACAGGAGGGTTAGGTCAGACTGAGATCGACTAGTGCTTCCAGCAGAGAAAGAGCACAAAACAGCAGCTTCATTCTGTACATCATCTTTCATGCAAAACACGGCAGAAACACCTTCAAAAGCAAGAGAGAACGATAGAATGATTTCTCTTAATGAAACTCACATCCTAATAAGATGCAAAACAAAACAAGGACAAAGCTAAGGAAAGAATTCTAAGAATCAAAACAAATTAACAACAGGAAGAAACAAGAAAACATAGTAGGTTAGTTCCAAACAAGCAAAAAGCAAAAAAATGCATCTAGACAGTCATAGCAGCTTATAGCACCTTATAGTCTAGAGAGTCATTTCACTTTTATTTACTCAGCAAAATGAGACCACAGCTTACAGGCTTTTTTCTTGGATAGTATTTGAAATTCAAGCTGCCTTATGGCAAAACAGAATGGGCAAAAGAAAACTACTAAGGATAAAATACAACTCGGCTACCTCAAGAAAATATAGTGTTGCCAACCTCCGGTGACACCACAGAAGTGGTTCTTGTTTAAGCTTGACGAGCATAAACATGACAAATTCATGAGAACATTTAGAACAAAATGTAACTTTAAAACCATTCCCATGAGTAAGGTCCTGTCGCATCATTGTTCAATATTTGAGACTGGAAATATTGGTAATCACAGGTCACAGAATGGATGCAGATCAAACTTTCTTCTGTTAACTGAAGCTTTTGTAATCACTCTTCCCACTCTTCTGCTTTCCAGGCTGTTCTGGTTTGAGGTGGAACAGAACCAATTTTCTTTTCAGTAATTTTACTTTTCAGCTAAGCTTCTTCTAACTGACATCTCTGAAATTAACGGTGTATTTTTCAGACAGTATCTGCTTCCAGAGTGATACGACCTGATGTTCATAATTCATGCCAAGGAATGGTGCGCAGAGAGGCTCCTGCTCATACTTATTGCTATAACAACCCAGGCCAGCTCACTTTGTTGTTTGCCCTGTTGGAGGGTGGGAAGCGGAAAAGCGTAGAGGGGTCACACCTGTGGGGAGGAGCGGACAGGACGGGTGACCCCAAACTGACCAACGGGGTTTTCCATCCCATCGGCATCATGCTCAGTATAAAAGCTGAGGGATCAAAGGGGTCAGCCTCTTTCTTCAATGGCTGGCATCCAAGGAGGACTGTGTTCCTGAATCCAGATCCAGAATCCAGCTCCCATCCGTCACTGAGTCCAGTCTGGGACTTTGGTGATGTGATTGTCATCCTGGGAGCTCGATATGGTTTTGCATATATTCATTATTTTCTTTTTGATACTATTATCTTTTATTTTTATTATTTTATTATTAATATTTAATTAAAGTAGCTTAGTTTCTTTTAAAACTCATAAATCTCTTTCTCTCTGATCCTTCTCTCCCTGAAGGTAGAGGATGGGGACAGCATCTGTCATTTGTTTTGGTGGCCAGTCTGGCACAAACCACGACACCAGGCTTAGACTTTTCTTTCTGCTGGTCTTAAGTTAAAAACACTCTTGCATGTTAGATTCTTTGTTAATTGCCAAGAAGACACCTGCATTTTTCCTTCCAGCAGTTCTCATCCCACAATCATCCCTTCTGCTGTCTAACTAGTTTACCCTGCAGTGACTCTCGAGGTTACTTTTCACTCAAGAAGGAAAAAAATATTGTGAGACTTGTTTCCCAGCTTTCATCCTTCTGAAACTGGTTACTGCCATGTCTCTACTGATTGCCCTGTGCAGTGGAGCATCACTGGTCCTGCCACCAAAGGAACACGTAGGGTTTAGCTTTGATATTGCTCCTGCTAAGCCTAGCTGTAAAGGTTTAGGCGTTTAATGGTGCAGAATCAGGCTCTCGATCTTGTTTGCCATTCAGAATGAAATTCCCTGTGCAAAATCACACTGGAAGGCAAAGCGCTAGCAAGTGCAGTCTACTGCAGTACTTCTTGAGTAATGAATCTCACATGGAAAAAAAAAAAAGGAATTGTACATATTTTTTTGTGCTGTATGTGTACAAGAGTCTTAATTTTGGAAAATTAAATGTTGCACATAGGGTCTATTACCATTTTTAGAATCAAAACAACTTCAAAGACCATAAAGTTCATCTGCAATGAAAATATTTATTGTGGGTTTTCAAGAGAGGCCATGAACAAGTGCTCTGAACTTTAAAAGCAATCATGACAAATCATTTAAAGCAGAGATGCCAAGTGTTTTGACATGCAGGCCACATGGCGTTCACAAACAGAGACTGTGAGGCAGAGTGGAATTGCTCCCTTGGGTTATACTGTCTTTGTTTCCACGACCCACTGTGACCCTCTTGTTCAAGTGTACTGTACATTTCCTTTCTATGTGAAACACTACTATTTCCAGTTCATAGAATGATTTAAAAGGTCACTATCAAAGCGTGTTCTAAAATTCACAGGCTTAGTCAGGTTCTCTTGAAATTTTCTGTGGCCTGTGGCATAAGGTTAATGATCCTGAAATGGAGCCATTTGAACAGATTGCTTCCAAAGAACATGCCCTCCACCTGCTCCCAAAGCAGGCCAGTATAAATTCAACAAGTTCTCCTGACTTTTTTACCTTTCAATGTAGCTTGAAAAATGGTGCAGATCAACAGTGCTCCGTATTTTTCTGGGAATAAAATGTACGATAACTGTCAACCAGAAGCTAACATTTTCTTAACAAAGGCCACACTTGTATTTGGAAGAACTGTACCAAACAGGCCTGATACTTGTCTAGTTTCAAACCCAGACTTTCCTCCAGAAGCATTTTACAGTCTCATCACCTCCTGTGGATACTTTTAACCCATGCACTTAAGAGGCCATGGAGCACAGCACTCTGCCCTACAGCCACCTAAATATAATTTTAGCACATTCAAGAAAAGTCAGTATTGAAATAAAGCAAATTCCCTCCCCCAGGTTGTACATAGATTTCTACCCTTTGACCCCAAATATGGGAAGGAAGGGCAGGGAGCACTGGTAAGACACCTCATCTTGAAGGACTCTCACCACCAGTTACCTCCTATCTAAAGCCTGGGACACAGGAATGATTTCTCCAGTTTCATAAACTGCTGTTCATCAGTTGAGCCACAGTCATGAATCATGTTTATATTCTCAGCTTTGGGAAAACAAGATAATACATATTGATGAAGCAGATTGTAGCTGTTCCATATTATCTCGATTTGCAAGGAAGGTAAGAGCATGCATGCAGTCAGATATTGCTACTCTGTGATGCACAGTGACGTGTTAAATCACAAAACCATGAGTCACAGCTAAGGCAATCTTCTCCAAGCTACCATTCCCTATTTTCTACAGCCACTTGGGAAAACTCAACGCAACCACGCTACATATGGATTATTCCCAATGACTCCAGTAGCTCCATAACACAAGGGCTTTGGCAAGTATCTGAACTCTCTACTATGCACATCACAAAGCTGATTACTAAAGGTTTCTGTTTTGCCTTGTGTCTACCTTCAGCCAGAAGGTTGAGC
The DNA here is from genome assembly GCA_013398915.1 of Dromas ardeola. Classification (NCBI taxonomy): domain Eukaryota; kingdom Metazoa; phylum Chordata; class Aves; order Charadriiformes; family Dromadidae; genus Dromas; species Dromas ardeola. Next base: position 116,056 of record VYZM01021729.1, read on the forward strand.
CATACTCAAAAAAATGAACTAAGAGGTTTCTGAAAGAGGAAATCTCTAGCTATAAACATTACAAGGATCAGTGGGACAGTTCTACCCAAAATTTAGTTTTTCCATGTGTCTTTTTCCCATGTTATTTTATGTGGGAAACATTAAATGGTTATTCTGTGATCAAATGAAAGGTAGCTCTTCATCTAAGATGTAACAGGGCATGTGGTAAGGCCTGCCAACACTGCCTAAATATCAAAGCGTAAATCCCAGTCACACTGAAACACCTCCCAAAAATCTTAGAAAATTCAGGAGACCAAGCTCATACTGTTTTAGTTACTGTGTCTCTCTCTATTTGCTGTTTATGGAGCATCTAAGATGGATAACTAAGACAGTGCATTGCTTAATGGGAAGTCATCACTTAACAAATTGCATGCTAATCATTAAAACCAAAAAAGGTGACACTAAGAGTATTCAGAAAGATATCTGGTTTGTATTTCACTGTCTCTTGTTACATTCTATAAAGACAAGACTTGTATTGGACAGAAGCCCTCCTCTGCCCTTTTCCCAAAGTAGCGATGTTTTCACAGAGAGGCAATAGCAGTTATTTTCTGTTACATGAGAATCCATTATATCATTCCATAGACTATTATTCTTCCTAAGTGAAGCTGGAATGAAATCAGAGGAAAAGAAATCTCATCCACTTAAAGGGGACTTGACAGAGTAAAATCCTGTGTTTGATGAAAATAAACATGTATTGAGTGGTAGGAACACCATGTCTGTCTTCAGCTTCACATTTAGCTGCAGACTGTGAGCAGTGAAAGATCTGGTGACTCAGCCAGAACTGACATACAAAATGGGTCAGAGAGAAATGGGTCAGAGGAAATACCTTTTTATAAGAAGCTTTTATGGCTCTTACGCTAATACAAAGAAGACATTTCACTTTACCGGGCCACTTGCCCCAGAGATCAAGGATGTTTTGTTTAGAGGTACGGGCATAGTATTAATGTTTGCTGGGCTACGTCCTAGTCACAGGAGTTTTGCTGTCGACCACAAGGCCCTCAGGAGATAACCTGCCAATATCAATATGGTTGATTTCATCCTCTACACTCTTCTCCTCACAGACTTCCCTTTGAGAGATATGTTCAAAACGAGCACAGTGCTTTCTATCTAACACACAGATTTGAAGAACAACAAAACTCCTGTATACATTTTTTTTTCCTGAGGAAGGGTTAAATGCTTCCACATGCACAAACAGTGTTTTTAATACAAGTGCACAAGATTTACTCGTCAGTTGTGTAGAGTGATTGCTCCACAACTTTATACTGTGTGCTTCAGAACTGGCAACTGGGCTCAAGGCGGGTCAAACTGTACCTAAATGAGAGAGACAAAGACTGACTGAAAAACCACCCCAAAAGATCAAAGCTAGCACTTGATTCTGACTTTTAAAAAAACACATACCGCGGATTTGCCCGTTGTTCCTAGTCTCTTTTAAGAGCAGACAAGACAATTCTGACTGGTTATCCTTTTGCTCCCCCAACAGCAATGTCTCTGCATGGAGAATTCACAGTGGTCATTTGAGTCTTTAGATAATGTAAGTCATGAAAATTCATAGAATCATCAAAATAAAAACACAGAATGTGAAATGAACTTCCGGAAAATAACTGCATCTGTGCTTTAAACTGACTTATCAAACGAATGGCATTCTAAAAATGGAATGTATATACCAGAATTGATTATGAAATTTTAAAGACTGCCTCTTGTCAAAAAATACCTCTTCATTTTAGACATGAATTTAATGGAAAAATTGATGGAAATAAAATTATGTTGTGCTTCTGTTGCCTAATCATTTCATAATGTCACAGTAACCTGTTTTCCGTATGAAGAATTCTGCTTTTGTCAAATCATTTTCATTACAAAATCTAGTATATTCTAAGCTAAAGAAGATAAAGTTTTAGAAGCAGTGTTAAATTCAGGGCAAAAGTGTCTACTGTCTGGAACAGACATTTTTAAATCTAACTCATGAAAACACTGAGAATTTTGAGGATAGTTTCAGACAGGATTCAATTTTTTCAAAATTTGCTGTAAGGTAGGAAAGTAATTTACTCCCCATTCTTAATATGTAACCTGATTCATGTTATTGATGCCGCATTTCCACAATTACTCTATTAACTGCAGGACCTTGATTTTCTTTTTGTGCTACATTTTGTAATAGATGATTTGAAAGTGTGGACTTAATGGAGATGGTTTGTTTTCATTTACATTTCTGTAAAGGTAACCATCAGTTTCTGGGGAGATATTTTATTTGCTACAAACAAGGTCAAAATCAGACTTCCTTCCAAATTATTTTGTAACAAGTTACACCGAAGTGGTTTTATGAAACATTTTCTAAATCACAGTAACTAATTTGAAGCTGCTTTAACAATGTTATGCTATTTGAAATTAGAGCAGCTGGCCATAGTCCACACCAGGGTAGTGAAAAACTCATCCTTTTCGGTCTGCTAAGGTTCTTTTTAAGAAGCATCTTGACTTATTTTACATTGTCTGAAGTTTCACATTTGAATTTAGGTTTAAGCTAACTTAAGGGTTTTCCAACGTTAGACTGGTCGGCAGTGAATTAGTTGAAACTGGTTTAAAATAAAGCTGGTCAAAATCCTTAAAACAAGTTTCTTTAAGCTTTGTATAAATCATGTTGGAATAATCCAGATTTTTTGGTTTAGGCAAAATGTCTGCCTCTGCACATGAACTGTAAAAAGCGTTGGATTCAGTTGTCATGCCACTGCTACTTTTCTTTTTCCATATAGTGAAATTACTGATTAAACTGACATGAGAAACTCAGCTCTGTATTTTGATTTTTGTTATAAAACCTATTTGTAGAGGGAGTTTTGCTATTCTTCAGACAAAAAGAGGAGAAAAAGATGTTCTACCCACTCTCCAGCTAGAGAAATATAATACTGTTGTAAATCCATTGTCTTTCAGGCTCTGATGTATAAGTCCTGTGTCTGGGAAGAAAACTGGACGGGAAAAATACTGAGGAGGTCATAGCACACAGACCTGTTATTGTCTTAAGATTTTATACCTTGCAAAGTGGTTCCTTCCTGCCTTGAAACTGCAAACAGCCTGTTTATTCAAATTTTTCAAAAGTTATTTCAAAAAACTCTGTAAATGGGTTAGCGTAGAATAGCCAGATCTCAGAAATGGAGCATAGAGCAGCATGTAACTGCATCCCCTTCTGGGAATCCTGTGTTCTGCGAAGCCAAAATGGTGATTTTCCCTTTTCAGAACATTTTGTCAACATTTTTGAGGATTGGCCCCAAACTGGTAAAATATTTTCACTTTCTATAATGGACATCCCAAAAGATAACTACAAAATCTGGAGGGACACCCTCCAAGTTCAATGTAATATAGAGACAGGTCATGGGAAGCAAAAGCTATATTCCTATCTAATGAGTCATCCAGCTATTCAAACTGTATTTTTAGGCTTTTACCAAAATGAAGATGTCCATAAGTACATTTTGAGGCAATGACATTGCAATGTTAAAGTAATAAATTAGTAGTAAGGATATAGAATGAATTTGTGAAGTAATTGAATGTGTGGCATTACTAATTTTAATACGTTTAATATAGTCTGATATCTCTACTGCATGATTCAGTAGAGGCAAAAGAAATATGCGATGCAGGCACCCAGGAGTGGTCTGTCCGTGGAGTTTTAATGCAAAAGTAGATGCAAGAAATCTGACTTTCAAATGCAAAAAGGAAAACTTTCAGCTCCCACCTTAAAAACCTCCTGAAAGACAAGCATATTTTCTAACCTCCTAGCTGCTGAAGAAAAAGGCCATCAGCAAAGGCCCATCACCCAGTTTTTGTTTTCTTTTCTTTTATGAAGACTGACCCTTTCTCTAGTTTTTAAAAGAAAAAGATGTGGGCACTTATTTCCGGAGAAGGTCCTGGCTGGCCGTCGGGGCAGCGGGAGGCTCCTGGGCTGAGCGCAGCTGGCTGCACGCTCATCTCCCCGCCGGGCACCGGCACCGGGCTTGCTTCACGCACTGGATCCTACCCTGAGACTTCCCCTACCTTAAAAAGCAGTGCAGTGCAATGGACGTGAGCTGGTACCAAGGGCCCAACGTGCACAGTAGATGCACCCTGGGAGGTTTAACTTCAGACTAGAGATAGTTTGGCCCTGGGAATTTAGCATCCCTTAGCAGGTAGAGTGCATGGGATGAGGACTCAGAGCATACCTCCTAGTTCAAGTTTCTCCAGAATGAATTGAGTCTTTGTGCTATGAGACCAAACCACAACATAAACTAACGCACAGTAAATGCACTAAGATTGGGATTCACTTCTGAAGTGCGCTCCTAACCCACGTTAAGCTGCTAGCATAGATGCACTCAAAGGTGCCTCATCCTCCTGCACCTGACGTGGTGCTGAGTATAACACCACTAATTCCAAGACAAGAGTCCAGCAGCATGACATTAGTTGTATGTGGGGATCAAAAGTCTGGTAACAATCAGCTCACAAAAGTTTAACAAAACCAAGTTGCCTTCGGCCTTAAGATAGACTTGCACTAGTCAAAACAATACAGTGTATTTTAGTATACTGGCACACCAGCCAGTCACAGCAATTGCTCCCAACCATGGAGGATACTCTTTATAGGGCAGGCACAGGCCATTTGGCAGAAATACAATGGTATCAACAAAAATAATTCAGCTCAGTGGTTATCAAAAGCTTTTAGTGTTCAACATCACCACGCAGCTAGTGAGTGTTAGAAACAATTTGCTGACTGTGTCCTACTTTTTTTCTCCTTCCTGTTACCTCTACTTTTGAAGCCAGTTTCCAAGCAGTGTTCACCAGTAAAGGCCATCACTTGCTATTACCATTTAGAAACAAAATCCTTCTCTGACGACTCAGCCTGCTGGAAAAAGCCAGCTTTTGCTTTCCTACTGCACCATCAAATAACCTAAATTAACTTCCAGAAAGGACATGGGACTCACTCTCCTGCATATTTCAGCTGCTGGCTGTCAACTGGGACTTGCAAGTGCTCGATTAAAAGATGTCAGATAATTTTGGCTTCTCAGGAACCTTAACTTAAGAGCTATAAAAAAAAAAAAAAAAAGCTATACAGTGCCTCCTCTCTAAACAGAAACAGAGAGCTGAACACTCCAGCTACAATGCCAGGGCACAGAGGATGAAGACGGACAGAAGTTTATTTGTCCTGCAAAAGGAGCCTGTGCCAGATATCTTTGAAGTAGCGCAGCACTGCCAGGAGGACTGACCAGCAAAGATCCAGCTATAGGTTTGCCCTGCTCAGGGAGCACTTACTATTAATACTGGCTCTTATCATATGTTTAGCTGAATTGCAATATTGAGCTAATGTTGCATGACTGTGGCTATACTGCACCCACTCTGTACCAGCTCATACTGAGCCAGCTTGGGTGCCTCCACACCCTGCACTCTGTCCTGCGGGCACCAGGGTGAGCCTGAACCAAGCTCCGACTGCTCTCGTGGATGGAGACTTACTGCAGCCATTCCCAGCCCAAGAGGCACAGAGCTGGCTCAGCTCCTGGCAAAGCCAGACTCAGTGTGACTGCAGTGACTGGAAGTGGTCCTCTGCTGAGCTGCTTGAGCTGCATCTCACACACACTTAATCAGTCGGCAGAAGATGTGCAGTCATGCATCTTTCCTTTGAGAGGACAGAGAGAGCGAGCACCGACTCACTTTGCTGCAGTATAGCCCTATATACTGTCACCGGCTTGACTTTGACCATGGGCCCTCTGGAATTCCTCTTGGCCTCTGATGCCAAGATCTCACATCAGTAGTACTCACATGAAGCCAAAATTTTCCAGCTGCCCCCTGGACACCTCTTTTCAATACCAAACCTAGCAATATGTGCTAGATGCATACACATACAAATGCCATCATTAAGGGCCTGCTCCCACCAAAACTAATGAAAGTTAGCCTAATTTATATCAGTGGAGACTGTACTCAGTTCCTTGTCACAGAAAATAGAAGGACCAAACGCAAAAGAGATACAATGGACTTGCTAATGTACCTAGTACTGGCAGTAATACTAAAGCACAACCCATACAGCACCATTTACAGCTAGACAATCACTACGCGCTGGGGACCCCAAAACTCAACATAGCATTACAGCCCTCATTAGCAGCAATGAGATTTCATGCACACCCCCTACGAGTCACATCTGACGCACTGACAGCAAATATCGAGCCAATACGCTTGTGCATGTATCCATTAATGCAGTTAAAATGCTTTGGAATGAATGCCTGATAATAGGTTTAGTACTTTAAATTAGCTTAGAGGAAACACCAGCTGGTAAAGCCAAGGCATTATTTCAGGCTTGTTATTTTAAATAAAGTTGATAATAATTATGCTTGGTTTTTGCCAGTCTATTCAAGGCTACAGATTTGCTGCGCACCAGCCTCCAGGACTCTTGTTCGTACAGCAGTCGATTCATCTTCTGTTGGTGTTAAAAATGGAGTTGGAGAAAAATGAAAAGACCGTATATTGGCAGGGGGGGACTTTTAGTCTTTGGGGCACTGAGACGCACAGCAGTGGCAATGCTGACCTCAGAGAGTCAGGCCGATGGCTGCGGCAGCCAAGAACAGAGCTGGCACTGGGTAACATTGAAATGCAGCTCACAGCGTTTCTACAGGTTATCCCTGTGTCAGTCCACCCAGTTACAGATCCAACCCAGTCACCTGTAGGAATGAACGTGGGTTGATTGCCCCAGAGGTTTTATACTGGTGTGGAATAATGCAGGGAGCACTTTCCTGGCTCCAGCTGGTGACACTGATGGCTTGGTTGTGTCCCAGTCCCTGTTGTCCCCTCCTCGCTGAAGGTGACTGTCCCTACAGCTTCCCTCAATTAAGTGGGTGATGTGGACGGTCCCTAGTCTATTTAGTCAGAATAATCCAGACCCTTTGTTACTAAAAGAGTTTTGCTGGCAGCAGAGTGCAGGGCACAGGGATGAAAAACTCTTCGGGAAAAGCTGTAGGGGCAGTAACTTCCAGCAGAAGGACAGACATGCCATAGGACAGACATGACATCAACCCATGAAGCTGTTTGCTTGAACAAATATCTCCAACAGCCCTGCGTTCTCTTCCTGTAGGTGTTGCTGTTACAGTATAAAATGCTTTTACTTAGAGGTTTATCATTGCCAGGTGCGGGAAGATTTTACTACTTTAGATTTGCTTGTATAATTCAAGTGAGACAAATAATTGAAGTGCAGACAAGTTCTCAGCAACCACTGCCTCTTCTTCTTCCAATAACTAGTAAACATCAGAGGTACGTTCTCTCCAGCTTCCTAGGGCGAGGGCATCAATAGGCAGAGACACATCAAAATAGAGTACCTGTGACGGAACAGCTCTTTAAGGTACACATGCTCTTGTATATTTTATTAGTACTTGGCAGACACAAATTACTTCTTCCGTATATGAATTTCTTAATTTTAATTGCCAATTACTTACAACAAATTGTTGGACATGAAATATGAGAGTATAGAAAAACAGAGGTTAAATTAAATCTGCATATTTCTGCGTTTCTTCTTCTGCATTTTTCCTGCTTTATGTTCACCATTTGATTTTCAGGATACTAAGGCAGCTTTTAGTGTAGCAAGTTTTGAAAGAGTTGTAAAATGCAGAGCAAGTAATTTCCAACTGAGATAAGTTAATAACAGTAATAAAACAACAGCCTACATATTTCTCAGCTGAAGATCTCAAAGCACTCAGATGAACACATAAAGCAACACAGACCTTTAGGAAAAAAAGTTATAGCTAGGAAAATTGAAGTATGAAAAAGTGGTATGATTAAAGCACAGCACTAGCAAAACTGGGAAAGTCCTGATTGCCATCAACTTTTACAGCTTTCAAGGACAAGACTCTGTATGGAGGTATCTTGAGAGGTACAAGCCAAAGGTAAGACAACTATTTAACCAAAAAAATCATAAGGAATTCCATCATTCCCATCATCTGGCAACAGCGAGTTCTCTTTTATTCCTGCAGCACAATCCACTCATTCTTCTTTTCCCGTTATCTACTTGGAAAAGATAATATTGAGACACTGCAAGTCACTTGCCCAGTTCAATAGGTATCTCTGAGAGGCAGGGGATGCCTGTAAAATACTTAATATTGTTAGGAACAAATATGCTGAGCATTTTTAATGGCCAATGAATTTAGTGAGAGCTTACACTCTTCAAGTTGTCTTTATGCATTACACCTCCTGTCAAGGAAAGGTTTTTCTGCAATTCCTTAGCCATAAATGTTTCAGTCTGAACTGCAAAGCAGTATCAGTTTTCCATCCCTGATGACAAACCATTTGGCTGAGTCCTGTTTGACCATTTACTGTCTCCTTTTCCATAATGCAGATGTTGTAGGAATTGTCTGTCTCAAAGTTGTAGGTTTCAGCTCATTACATCAGGGAAATAATTTGAATGGATTGAAACCAAAGGATTCTTTGGAATTCCATCGACTTTTTTTCACATTGCTTACGAAGCAAAAAATATTACAGGCATCACAGAAAGAAGACAGAGGCCCAGAGGAGATTTCTCTTTCATAGAGGTTTCCGAAATGTTTTGTTTCTAACTGTGAGCTCAGATCTTTTCTCTAAGGTCTTCAGTGTTCTTCCTTAAGCTGAGAACATACTTTTTGTTTAACATTGAAAAATACCTCCAGTCCTTACATGTGTCCTAATAAGATGTGTTCCCTTCCCTGCCAATGTTTTGTAATTGCATAGGTTTTACAATACTAGGGGGAGATGTGTGTAATTAAACTCTACTTACAATTTGGAAAAATAGGCCAAGGTAATCAGCAACCAAATGGCTGTTGCAGGATTCCAGCTGCTTGAAAGTCCTGGACACAGAGTCAGTCCTAAAAAGGTATTCTGGGAAAAAATGTCTTACAGAAGGTGCAATGAGAAGTGGTCCTGGTTTGAGGTAAAACAGAACCAATTATCTGTTCAGTAATATTACTTTTCAGCTGAGCCTCTTCTAACTAACTGAACACTCTGAAATTAACAGTGTATTTTTCAGACAGAGTCCACATCCAGAGTGATAAGACCTGATGTTTATAATTCATACCAAGGAATGTCAGCTAGAAAGCAAAAGCTCTGGTTTCTGGTGCCTGCATCCAGGTCCTTTACAATTAAGCACTATATAGATAAAATGTTGGATACAATCCAGGTAAAGAAGACCGAGCTCGGCATTCACACGCGTAGTTGAATACCATAATCACTTGCTACAGAGAAATACAAGTGCCAAGGCCAACTTCAGCACAGAGGATGGAAAGTATTTGCTGACAGCCTAGCCTGAAGTGTTTTGGTTGAGATTATTACCTTATGCATGACAGAAGGCTCACCTCATGCTTAGGGCTTTGAACTCAGATCTGGATGAGTGCTCTCCGTGCTATAAACGATAGACACTACCGCTGTCAAAAGTGTCTTTTGTAAGGAGCACCTTAGTGGAGCAAGTCATTCAGGGGTCTTTCCTATTCCTAGAGACCTACCTCAGGGCAGGTGAATCCTGCCTCTATGCATCTGCAGCTATACATGGTCAGAGCTGCCCAGGCTAAGAAGTTCATGTTTTTACTGGCTACCAGGGACTAGACATGAAAAACGAGGTGTTCTTCTTCACTGGCTCAGGACAAATTCTAGCTCAGGTGTCTAGTGTAGACGTAGGAGTCAAAAAACTTGATATTTAAAGTTAGGTGAGACAAATTGCAGAAGTAATGTTGGACTTAAGTACCTCAGTTACTACATTAAATGGCCAAATTCTCTGTTGAATTAAGTCCTTGGAAGAGAAAGCTACCTGCATCCTGTGCTGGTAGTCTAAACTGGCTGAGAACTAGTCTTACCATTAATATTCTCTATGCTAACTCTCAATTTTAATAAAATCAGACCTATTGCTGTTGCTGACCAAGTCATCTTTGGTTGTGCTACCACAGACTTTGCAAAACTATGCAAGTAGAAACGTCATAAAATACAGGCAAATACCATTAGCACCTTCTGCAAAAGCAGACAAAAAGCAAGGTAAGTGAGATGCAATCCTGATAACATGTATACGTATGTGGGAAGGAACATTTAGGTTTCTGTGGTTTTAAAATATTACAAAAGAGTTCTGAGCTGTGATTGCAGTCCACCACAAAAGCAAGGTAAGATCCAAGACAAGTGAGAGTAAAATTCAAGCAGATCAGCATAAAAATCATCCATTCTGCAAAGTGTTGGGAACGGATAGGTTAAATGGATACGTTTTTTCATTTCCAAATATAGCAAAGAAAAGCTGAAGTTCAGTTTTCTAACATAGGCCTGCTTCAATGAACACGACATGGAGCAATAATGGCAGAAGTAGCTTGGTTGATGCTTCACAGAGTACGTGGTAGCTCATGACAAACATTTTGTCTAACCTTAAAGGGTTTAAGATCATAGTAAGGGACTTCTAACACTTCCAACAAAAAGTACACAGATAAGAATATCTTCCAAAATGTGTCTTCATTGTTTGCTTACTGTTGCAACCGAATTTATCTACAAATTAGAGATTGCTGTGATGGGAGTGTTCAAAAGGCTGATTAATCAAACTTCAAAACAAAAGAGTCACTGGCATTGATTAAAATACATATTGCTATACAGTATCATGAAGCTGAAGCCCCACAGTGGGTGCTAGTGGCTATGGTCATTGATGGTCTTAGTTACCCAGGTGGAAGTAATCAAGCCTGAGAACGCTTTGACAAGGGAATCTGGGCCTGAAAGAGGTCTCTTCTTTCTCCCCTCCCATTGCCTTGAAACCTGAGATCTCCGGATGGTTCTGAGCCCTTTACCTCTGGTCCTGAACTACAGGCTGGGTGATGCTAAAGTGGGGTTATTTTCGAGGCTGCAGCAGGTACCTTACTGTGTCCTTTGGCTGTTTCTCTTTCTTGCATAACTGCATCTTCTTGTCTTAAAGAAAAAGCCATCTTGCCAGCTCTTAACCAGTAGGTGACCATCAGCTTGCTGTTCATCGTTCTTGGGCCTCTCTTTTCAGCCTGTCCCCATACCTCCAAGGCCTTCACTGTTATCCCATGCTTCAACATCACATCACTACAGGAGACACCTGGTACCAAGTTCCAGTTCACACAGCAAGTTCTCACAGCAAGCTGGCAACAAGGCCAGACTGGGGCTTGTGTAGTTAGCATAAGGCACAGTTACCATAAGACACGGCATGAGGCACGTGTCCTGCTACTAGCACCACCAACAATATTATTTGTACTGGGACACTGTGTACAAAAACGGTTATACATTGGTTACCAGTTACCCTATATTAGTGTATTTATGTCTGATTTCAAAGCAAGCTGATACTAATAAAATCCTTCTTAGCCTGTTTCTACTTTACAGGTGGAAAAGGTCTGTGCTTGGGCTTCACTGTCAAGCTTGAACCATGGACAGACAGAAGGTCCAACCCAGCTGCCTTCTGTGGTCTCCATGGGAGCAGTGGGTGGTTCTGCAGCGAAACGGCCCGTTATTAGTTCAGAAATAAACCCTTGTTTAATGTTTGTGGAGCACATGTTTCACTTCAAAAAGAACATGCTCTCAGCAGTCTTGCTGACATTATCCCAACTAATAAGCAAATGGGCTTTGGGGCAGCAGTTGACTCCATCAAACCCACACTCCAGGAAGTGCATTAGAAATAGGAAGGGCCACCTTAGACAACATGTGAAACAGCCACTGTTTGTGCTGACGCAATTTTCTTTTTTGCACAAATCCAAATTGTTTTTAAACATACTTACCTCTTCTTATTACTGAATAACAACAATTTACTTTGGAGCACAAGAATTTCCTTGAGAAGAAACAATTTAAGCAATTTTATAGTCTTCCCAGCTTTTTAAATCCCTGATTAATGACGGCACTGGTTGCTATTGTGCTTCCTCATTTGTTTGCTAGTTCAAGGATTGTGCTACCATTAGTCTAAAGCTTTTTCCACTAGGAATTAATCCCTGTTCCAGGGAAATGGCACTGATTCATTTCTCACTGACCATAGATGAAGTGAGAAGTTTCCTTCTCACTCTCTCAGGCCCCAGTGAGCCAGGCAGGTTACGACAGCCATTCCAGTGCTTCCTCCTGCCATATGCATCTATACATGGGGGAGAGCTGGCAGGGATGCAGGATGAAGCTTCTTCATATACTTCACATGTAAGAAGCTGCATACTAAGCACTGTGGGTACACTCTTGGACTGGCTCTGTGGATCTTAAAGGGTATTTAAGGCCCTCTGTGTAATGCTGAATATGTACAGAATGAAATAAATTGATGTAAATCAACATTGATTTAAGTTACTGAATCACTACTCACCAAGCAATTCCACCAGTGATGTGAAGTGTGTAGAGCATCAAATAACAGAAAATATTTATATCTGCATCTGGCTCCCATGTGAAGAGCTGCCCTGTTGGGTGTATTCATGCAAGTTACTGGCTTACAGGAAGAGTTTTGCATCACCACATGGTTCAAAAGTTAGAAAAATTATCAATAACAACAAGAAGATTTTAGATTCTGAATTATGCGGTGTACATTTTCTGTCTGTGAAAACTTCCTTAAAGCAACATGAAAAAAGTTTTGCCCCTGTGTTACTTATGATGTCCTACGTTGCTAACAGGGAAAGTGTTTCAAGGAAATTGGATAAATTCAGCTTCTGGTCATTTTCTCCGTTATATTTTGTTTTACACAACGATAGGAAGAGATGCATAAAAATGGAAAGAATAAAGCTGCAATATTTACATCATTTTATGTTAGACATTGAGTTCTGCTAACTGTAGGGAACAGTAGAAACAACCTGAAGTTGTATCAGACTCTGGGTTCCTTTGAACGAAGCATCTTTGACTTCATCATCTAGTGTCTGTTCAACTATAGCAGCTGATTTCTTGAGATTTGCATTTCAGTATAATAAATTCATGTAAATCTTACTCAGATTTTTTGTAGTCTTAAAAGAGATTTCATGATGGCTGACAAACCAAAGAATTTCTTTTCTTCATGCAGCTGAGGTCTGAAGCACTAACATTTGCCTGACCTTCTAGCACATCGACCCTCCACGCGGTACCATGAGTCCCTTCAGTAGTGTGCAGAGATTTTCATTATGAACATGCATGGACTGTTCTGGAAGGTGGTAACACAAGAAGAGAGACTCCTCCAATAAGCAAAAGAGAAGGGAGAAGGCCTGAGACTCACGGTCATCCTCAAAGTAAGGTATCAATGCTCAGTGCTGTCCCATACCTCCTCTTTTCTAATCTTCCTTCATATCAGGAATCAGTCTCCATTTTTGACAATCCAAACGTTTTGTGCCCAAGTCATGAATAAAAATATCAAAGAAACCAATCCCAAAAAACATTTTTGAGGAGCTCCACTATTAAAATCCCTCAAGACTCATTCCTACCTTTTTAGCTCTAGACACTGTCACCTTGCACCTAGTCCATTCATCACCCACTTTATAATTTCTGATTTAATCCCCACCTTTTTCCATGTAATTAATAATCTCCATAGTGCTATATCACTTCTTTGATGTAGTCAATAGTTACTTTTTTCAAATAAAGATATTGGGCTAATGAGGTACGATGTGTCTTTGGTAAATTCATGAAGCATTTCAACCCATTTTCCACTCACTTCCATATCTTTGATAATTCTTTCCCTCAAAGTACGTTCTAAAGTCTGTATATACTTGATGTCTGATTAAAAACATAGCAGGTACCTAATCAAAGAGCCACAAAGGCAAACTCTAGCTTGAATTTGTATCTTAGGTAAAAGAAGAATCTTATGGAAGTCTTAAGAACCAAAAAGACAGTAGGTGGAAATTACAAGTCTATATAGAATGCAAAAAAGGGCTGATTGTGAAATAAATCAATGATTAATGAAGCCAGGGAGTGCAAGGATAAAGGAAGCAAAAAAAGGAAAAAATGGGGTTTCTGAGGAATAAGGATGAGCAGATAATAAATAACCTCCACATGATCGCACAAGAACTTCTTTACCTGAACATATACTTACAAAGTTGAGCTTGGAGGCAAAGTCAGGTTATCTAGTGGGAAAGAGAAGAAGAAAACAGAAATTACCAAACCTGAGGTGGAAACAAATTTCAGCATTCACTTGAACATGAAACTACTTGTCTGACAGCAAGGACTGAGTAGAGATACTAACAATGGAAAATAAGAAATTTACTTATCATCACAAAAAGTGGCAGGAGGATGTCCAAGAGAGGGCAACAACATCAGAGATATGCAGCCAGCACCATGCTAACTGCTGTGGAAACTGGCTGCTCAAGACTGGTGCTGGCTGCAAAACATGATATAACCCTCACCAGCAACTTGGTACTGGGACTTGGTGTCCTTTGGCTAATCCCAACAGGGTCTATAAAGTTCTTGAACTTTGATCTTGAAGATGATACTGAAACCTTTCTCCTTACCTCTTAACAACCTGCGATGGCAGCAAAGTGGCTCTCTGAGTCTATATGAAATCCCATTAGTGAGGGCAATTTCCTGAGCTTGAGCTGGAACATGACAAAATCCCAGGTAAAGAAACCTTTCTGCACGAAATCCCCAAGGATGAGTGACGGGGAACTGAACCTGTTGGATTCAGACCACTTGTTCTGAGGGTTTGCTGTTCACGATTCATCCGAAGATGTTTGTGTCCCACCTCTTTCCTCCCCAGTGCCACAGCTTGCAGCCCCATTAGCTGCATTGAGATAGCTGTTTGCAGAGCAGCTCTGTAAAAGTGATCACTGAAACAAGTGGGCTGCAATGCAAAACTCCTGGAGACTGAAAAAAAGCACATAGTAGGGACTGAATGCAGAAACATACTGGAATGGAAACTCCCTAAAAGCCATCCTTTCTCCTCAGTTTGCTGAGGCATTTTCCTTGGAGAATCAGCAGTAAGAGACAGGATGAAAACCAGGACCCTTTCTCTCTCTGGGGAGTCCCCATCCCACCAGGCCTGGAAGTCAAGTTTCCTCTTGCTTTTTCCATCTGTCTCTGGCCCCTTGAATCTTTCCTTGGTCTCTGAACAGTGGCCCAGCCATGTCAAATCAAGGGATTTTGCCAAAGGAATGAAGGGTATGCATCAGCGAGGCTAGATGTCCCTCAGGGTGACTCAGGAGTTCATCAGAATATTCTTCTACTCAGCGACCTTACAAAGAATGTGAATAAATAATAGCAGAAGATAGCGTACATCCACATGATCTGAGGGAATGGTTAATTAATGAGAGGAATCATAGTAACAGACATAAAAACCATAGTAACAATTAAATTGTTATCTTAACCAATGCTGGATGTGTATCACTGGTGCACACATACACTAAGAGTTTACTTCTAATTCCTTTGTGTGCAGTTGACTTTTACACTATGTCAGTATTATTCAAACATTTACACTAGAGATTTTTCCCACAGCATCCCTCCATTTCCTGTCTGAAATCCAGTGACCTTAAATACTGATAAACTCTTTAAATAGCTTGTGGTGGATGACACAACCTCACGTTTCTATTTTAATGAGAAGAGAAGCATATCTAATGAGGACTGTCTACTCGTGCAATATGAATCACTGGGGCAAAAATGTTCCAATTTACCAACAATACAAAATGATGTGAGTCAGGTCTCATGTTAAGAAAGTAAATCCCTTTTTTATTGTGATGGAAAATGTCAAAATTCTAACCTCAGTTTTCTTCATCCTCTCTCTGTTAGCTACTAGAGCTCAAGATCGCTGGGTAGCAAATATCAAGGTTTTCTTTTTTAATATTTATTCAAATTGAAAAAATATTTCTATTTTTCCAGCTTTCTTTCCTTTATACATAAAATTAATAATCATTTCTGCACTAGCGTCTGCCTATAGCATTGAGTTCTCATATCTGACATTCTTATGAAACAAATGGAAAGCAGGATCCCAATTCGCCAGTGAACCACACCAATCTTACGTCAATGTCTCTTCTTTGAAATTGGTGATATGACATGAGTGTAAGATCACAATCAGATTCTCTCACTTCATCTGCTGACATTTAAGAACAACAGAAAATCACAGAAATGATTGACTCCACTCCCATCACTAGGTGTGTGTTATGAAGGCAAATGGTGCCACCAGCACGCGTGGAAAGTGAGAAACTGCTACAAAACTGAATTCAGCAGTGCGATTTCTGGCCTGATTCTCTACTCCTCAAACAATGATGAAATCATAGTAGTAGAGATTCTTTTATAAAAATACCCATGGCCAGGTGAACCAGCGAGCCATACTGTCTCCCCCATGCACCCACTAGTACCCAGACACTGGGCTGAAATTTCAGTAGAGCTAAAGAGTGATGGGAAAATGGGACAGGCATCTGTTAAATGGTGTTGCAGTTTGCCTGAAGAGGACCACCGGCTCCACAAGAGTAAAAGGGAATAGGAAGTCCTTTAGTCAAACGTGAAATGATTGCCCTAAGTTTGGCTGTGGTTAAGGTACACCAGTGTACCAACAAGGGAGAGACGCTGTGACCAGAAAAAGGAAAACCACCGCAAAATTCCTCACAGTCCTCCTGCACCTGCCCCATCCCTTCCTCTCCTTCCTTCCAGGGCCTTCTCCCTTCCTTCATGTTTGACATATCATCCTCTTAGGGAAAATTCCTGTCTGGCTCTCTGGCCTCAGAATTGGTGTCAGTATGACGTGGCTCACTCAGCTTTTGTTTTACACCGTTTTCTGCTCCTCTGGGTTGAGCGGGCAGGCATTGCCGCCGCTACGCCTTTGTGCCTGCCCAAGGCCTGCCCTGGCTGGACGGGTCTCCTGACAGGCCTTCGCATCCCGTACTTTATTAGCAAGTCTGTAGACTCAAGTGATTCAATTGTCTCATTCTCCATTCTTTATTTTGCACAAAGAGGCAGATTCTTATTTTGTTTTCTGTCAAAGCATGTTAAATGATGACAGTATATCAGATGGAAAGAGGCCGTGTCATCCCCAATGGGTATGAGAGTCTGTGGTGTCTTACATAGGCCAGTCCTACTAATGCCATGGACATTAGATACTACAACAAGGCTTAATGCAGTGGTATCACACTGTTAACTTGTATGTAGTCTGTTAGTTCTCCTAAACAACCCATCCTGTTCTGCAGTGTTGGTGCACAGCTCTTCTTTGTATATGCACAATATTTAACTATCTAGACCTCTGACATTTTGCCAGTCTTCTTCCCCTTTCTTCTCTCTCTAGCCTCCGAAAATTTTTAAACCCACTGGTCAACTTCAGTCAAATTCAACAGCAGTAAGAATCTCACAGGTATAACAAGTTTAAGCAGCTGGGAAGATAAGTTGTATTAAAATTCTCATTTCTATAAGAAAAAGTTCCAATCAAAACTTATTTGAATATTTTAGGACTTACTAGAGCTTATTATAATTCCCATCTCCCAGAGATGCAAGGGAAATTTAAACCTTCTAAATCCCCGTGTTTGCTTTTTTTGTGGTTCATCTTCCCAGTTGGTAAATTGTAGACAACAGCAGTCCTCTGTTTTACAAGTAAGGAAGAACATATTAAAAACTACAAGGCATCCAGATGTTACCCTAGGAAGGAGGGCCACGTAAACACCTACAAAACACAAGTAGTATTCCCAATACTAACACGACTTAGTAGTTTGATTCACTGTTTTGTTCTTCTGCATTAAAATCTCCCACCCTTCCCCAAGAAATAGAAAAAGCAGCATTTAAAAAACAGTATTAGATACCAAGGGCTAATATGTTTGTTGCTGTAACATCAGTATTTTTCTATTTGTGATGGAAATACTCCTATCAACTTCTTATATTTTATCTGCATAGTACAGCCTCTGTGTTTGCATATATCACACACACGCACATATATATTGCAAAGATTTCCATCTTCAAAAGTCAAAGCAACGTTACTTAAGAGTTTACTCAATTTAAACTAACTGGCAGTATAGTCTTAAAGAATAACAAGATGGGGATATAAATAAATTAAAGATGTCCTTCTGGAGCAATTGTTTCTTAAAAACTGAATTACTGTCCAACATTCACTCAGGAGGAATCAAAGACATCTGTTAAGAACCACTATTTCTGTGTTGCTTCCAGCCTTATACGTTGCTACTGTTCTGGATGGAAACAAGAGAAAGCATGATACTTGTATAAATCACGAAGTAATTAACTGTAAATCAGAGTAGGTATTATTATGCAGAGTTAGAAATTACCCAGTTTGCTGGGTATCAGTCTTCATAAAATTACACTATTGCTACTCTTGTCAGGAAGTGAAAGCAAAGAATAATGCTCTGTGGCACTAATTAGGTATAGTCAGGAACTACTTAGCAAGAAATGGGGCCTCATTAAGGCATTGACCAAATTTGTAAGTGCAGTTTCTCATAATTATGATGAAATAGGATAGTGGTCAATCCAATATTGTTGATTGGTTAAGTAAAATTTATAGAAGTGTGAGATCACCAGAGTTACTCAAGAGAAGTATTTAGAACATGACTCTGATGAAGGTGACCTTGTGAAAGTTAAAAGCAAGTAAACAGTATGATGAACACAACGGATATTGTTGGAGAGAAAATCAAATTTTATCAAAGCACAAAAAAATTCTCAAGACATTACCAGTAATCAAATCCTACAATTTCCAGAAGTCCAGTAAATCTTTTGTAAACCTTTGGCGGCTTAGCCAGTAACACTAAGAACACCAAGAGTTGATCTTTCCTCACTGTTTTTTTAAGATTTAAAACCACCTCTTTTTTAGTCTCCTTTTACAGTAAGAATAAGTAAGCAAAGGATAGGATCCCCTAAGTATTATTAATTCTCTTTTCTTATTCACACCATAAGAAGACTGTGGCAGCAACACTAAGAACTATGGACTTAAATGGCTGTAAAACCAACAAAGTGCCCCGTGTATTTCCATGGTGTGCATTAGCACACCATTACTGTAGATGTATCCAGTATAGGCTAACCCTCAGATGCTTAATTTTACTCAAAGCCCTCTCATTAAACATCTTACTGATCTAAATGTGCTACTGATGTATTTACTGGGGAGTTGGTGCTCTGTCCCTACAAGAACTGTCTTATATTCTTACAGAAGGAACTGGTATTTCATTTTCAGTTGGGCCAATTCAGCTGACCAAGCACCAAATTCAAGTTTACATATATGTTTATCACTGCGCTTCCTTTAAATAAGTTACCATCCTGAGTTGAATCACTCATACAGGATGGAATCAAAGGCAACCAAAAGCTAAATATTGTCTGTCCCCACTGAATGTCATCTATGTTGTCCCATTCTGCAGCAACAGAAAAGTAGTCAAATGGTGTAGCAAGTTGTTCCCAAAACTATTCAAATGGCAAGGTCCACGCAGAGTTAATCAAGAATTTGACAAAGATCTGTGCTCCTGTTGTAGGATGTGAGGCCCTAAGTAACTTGGAGCTGTAAGAACCTGGACAGCCACTGTCTCTGGATGCGCCCCACAGTGTTCCTGAATGGTCCTGCCCATGTTTAGAGATGCTTATTAGTGACTACAGTAACTTGGGTTGATTTGATGATAGAATAAAGTGCCTGACCCTGCACAGAGAGCGGAAGGGGTAAATGATTGCATCCCTGCATCAATTTACTGCTATGAGCAGGATTAAAGACCTGCACAGGTGTATCCTTTTCCAGGTTCCAGATCATAGAATCATAGAATCATAGAATCATAGGGTTGGAAGGGACCTCTGGAGATCATCTAGTCCAACCCCCCTGCCAGAGCAGGGTCATCTTAGAGCAGGTTGCACAGGAACGCGTCCAGGCGGGTTTTGAATGTCTCCAGAAATGGAGACTCAACCACCTCTCTGGGCAGCCTGTTCCAGTGCTCTGCCACCCACAAAGGAAAGAAGTTCCTCCTCATGTTGAGATGGAACTTCCTACACTCAAGTTTGTACCCATTACCTCTTGTCCTGTTGCCGGGCACCATTGAAAAGAGCCTGGCCCCATCCTCCTGACGGCCCACCCTTTAAGTATTTGTACACATTAATTAGGTCACCCCTCAGTCGTCTCTTTTCCAGACTAAACAGACCCAATTCCTTCAGCCTTTCCTCATAAGAGAGGTGTTCC
>VYZM01021729.1:136977-179579 GCA_013398915.1 Dromas ardeola
CTTGCCCTTTTTGAAGACTGGAGTGACATTGGCTTTCCTCCAGTCTTCAGGCACCTCGCCTGTTCTCCAGGACCTTTCAAAGATGGTGGAGAGCGGCCCAGCAATGACTTCCGCCAGCTCCCTTAGCACTCTCGGGTGCATCCCATCAGGGTCCATAGACTTGTGAATATCTAATTGGCCTAACTGGTCCCTCACTTGATCCTCCTCAACCCAGGGAAAGTCTTCCTCTTGCCCCGTTACTTTCTCCAAGGCCTGGGACTCCTGGGGGCTCGGCCTGGTAGTAAAGACCGACGCAAAGAAGGCATTCAGTAACTCCGCCTTCTCTGCATCCTTCGTCACCATGGCTCCTGTCTCATTCAACAGCGGGCCCACAACTTCTCTGGTCTTCCTTTTGCCGCTAATATACTTGAAGAAGCCCTTCCAGATACAGGTTCTGTTTACAGGTTCCAGATATATTGAACATTATTAAAGCAACCAGTCGGCAGCATCATTCCTAGACTGAATGCATGTGAATTTGCAGTCCCTCTGTGTTACACATAGTTATCATGAGGCTGAAGCAGTTTACATTAATTGTTTATGTTTAGGTTAAGTTAAAGAGCCCTCTTCTGCATTCCTTCTCTAAGTCTCTGTAAATGGCTGTCCATTTTGCTAAAATGCTGTCTCTCCTTACAAAGAATATCTTATACTGGTGAAATTTTAAATGAAACTTCTTTCTTCTGTGACTACCATGTCCCAGCTCATCTTATGACTGTACTTATTCCTGGCATTTGCTTGGAAGCCGCATGGCAGCCATAGCCTCATTGCAAAACTTGGCTTAGAGGAATTCGTGTTCCTCTCAAATCCCCTAGCTGTTGAACATTTTTTTTGTTGCAAACACTATCTTCAACAAAGCAGGATCCAGTATGAATAAATAATATGTCATAAATTTCTTTGGAATATTTACAATCATCTCTCCCATTCTTTCTCATTTTTCTTCATTTATTTCTTTGAGTGTCACCCCACTCACCTCTCCCTACTTGTCTAGTCTGGTCTCTATTGTCTGATTTACCATACTTCTGGATTTTGTGTGTGGGAATAGTGATCACCTGCTCTTCCAGGCACACAAACCTACACCAGCCTCATCTGGAGAATCACAATCATCATTATTATCACTGCCATATGCAGCAGATATTCAAAGCAGGAGCAATCTCTTGGGTGACTGAGTTCAAGCTTAAACAGAAGCTTTAATGAAATATGAAATGTTGCCTTTGGGTACATCACAAAACTTAATCATGCACCTAGTAGAAAATGTAAGCTTGATCCGTCTCAGGCTGGAGAGTGCAGTCTACTTTCTGGAGCTCTCCAATCACTTGTTCCAACCTGTAAAAAGCATCTGCCATCCAGAAAAAAAAAGTATAAGCTAGTTGTCTACCGTCCATAAGACAATTAAAGCAGCCAAATCAGGGCTAGGGTTTCAAGCTGTGACTCCCAGTCAGTCTCACATGGGAGAAGGAGAAATACTCAAGTCCTCCCCCTTTCCCACCTCAGCAACCCTTCCTACTCTAGAGAAGGGACACCTTCTCTAAACGCACAGGAGGGAGACGGCACCAAGGCTGGGTCAGGGATGTGCAAGAAGAGCCCCTCCTGCTCCTAAGAGCTTGTTTCATGCACTGCAGATGCTGAGTGAGGAAAGGTAAAGCTGGTCTCGGAGATCAGTTCAATGATTGGTCTACAAGATGGATTTATTCCTGAAGCTGCCTCTGAATGCCAATTTGATTATGCATAAGTAACGTAAGATTTTCATGAGGTGTAACTAAACTGCATGTTTGTTGTTTTCTGGATACCTGACAAGGAGCCCCAGGGTCTATTTTTCTGAAGCACTGAGTGTTTCCATCTGTGTTATATATTGCAAAGTATTCTGAAAAGACTTCAGATTTAGCAGACATCTCCATGTGCCTCAGTGCCTGAGATGTGCAATGGGGATAAAGCCAGTCCTTCATCTAACAGTATTTTTGTGAAACTAAATTAGTATGTTAGGAAGTCTTATATTCCACATGATCATTGCCATGGAAACACCACAAGGAAATGATTAGTTTTATTTTCAGAGGGGTGTATAGTAAATGAAGGACAAGGCCATAGCTTGAACAACAAATATAAAAAAAACCTACCGGCCAGTGTAACACAGTCAGTCCATCTTGTGCACTGAATGAGGCAGTGCACCCCTGCAAAGAGAATGTGCAATCATGTCATGAAACATTTAGTCATGTGCACATGTATTTTCAAGTGTTTTGCTCTATAATTTTCCCACTTTTTGATCATTCAATAAAAATATTTATCTATATATACACTCATGCATAACTAGATAGAGAAGTGTGTACCTATACACACACACATATCTATCTGTGCATTAATGACTTTTAACATTAAAAACTACTTCCTCTTTTTCCTGTCCTATAACATTGCTATTAGTATATCAAAAGCTTCCTCTGCTGGAGCTCCCGTACATGCAGTGGCATTTCTGGTTTTTGCATCAGCACTGCTTCTTCTCAGGGGAGTTCTGAAAGCATTTATTTTATTTTTTCCTATAACATTTTAATAGTCAAATAGTGAGAAATGAACCTCACGATTTTGTTGTTTAATGATGCATACTGTACTGAGATAATCTTTCATTAAAGCACTGTTAAAAACAGAAGTGAGTTATATGTATTCGTGTGCTAATTTTTAAATGCAATAAAAATTAATTCCATTTTTTAACTTCTTTGCTTCAGGGACCTGCTGCTTTTAGGTTTCACCAATCCTTCCGTTGATGTGCCATTACTCCTTTGAGTTAGGAATGACTCACATAAGGTACAGGTACCTTCAAGTTATCACCAGCATTTCAACAAATCAGCATTAGTTGGGAAGTCTTCAACAAGACCCTCTGTTCACATGATCCTACTATCTGGGGGGTTGTGGGATTCGATGACAGGTTTTGTTCAAGTAAACGAGTGAACATACAAAAACTTTTATTCACAGCAGGCATAGATCTGGTCCACAGGGCAGAGCAATCCCTCAGGGGAAAGCAGCAGCAGCTGTAAACTCCCTCCTTGTGCAAAGTCAAATAAGAACTCAAAAGGAATATTTTCCTAGCCTTAATAATTTTCAAAATGGCAACTATAATAAAAGCGTAACAGGATATCATTTAACTCAGAGTGTGCATAACTGACACTATTGTATTGCTTAACCGTCTTCACGGGAACGCGTTCTTGCGAGCTAAGTTTTGTTGACAAAGACAAAATTTGGTTCTGTCTTTTCTGAAGCTCTGTGAAAACTTCAGTTTAGAAATCAAAACATCCTGCACCTGTCTAACCACAGATACAAAAAAATACACCTCCTGCCTTTCTCTGTGCCTGCACTGGCATCCTCTCCATTCTTGCAACAAATTCAAACTTACTGACCTCACCTTCTTAGTTCTTGAAGGATGATACTGCCCGTAGTCTAGTCTCCAGCTCTGCCTCATCCTCCACTTCTTTCCATCTGTAGCTTCTGCTCAGTCCTCTCCTTGACTTCTGCTCCACCTTTTCCTGTCCTTTGTACCTGTTTTCTGCCAACACATGGAACAGATTCCTGGCCCCTCTTCATCAGGTAATTTTATGTTTCTCCATATTAGTTCCTTAAAAATTCACTGTCTTGTCTTCATGACTCGCCTTGGACTCCGAGGTTCACGATAAGCCCCTTACGATGGCCTGACTTCTATCTGTTCAAATGAGATCATCATCAGCTCAGAGCAGGGACTTCTCTGTCATGACGTTAATCCCAAAGTGGACATCATCCAGAATTAGCCAGTTTCTGGGCTAGTCACCCTAAGAGGATACAGGGGAGTACTTAGAGTGGGGTCAGGTCAATAAGCCTAGCTTACCTCATGAACATAAATACACACATTTTTCCTGTCACTTGTTTCTCCAGACACCACTTCCATGCTCTCCCTTGAGCAGAGACTGGCTTTGCGGGTCAGGCTGAGATCAGAGATGAACTGGAAAGACTCGATAAGACTGCAAAGGTGAGAAGCAGAACTAGCCACAAGCAGATGATTCTCCTGATGTGGATCAGATGGTTTCAACATTTGGCAGAGCACTGGGGACACAGAGAGAAGAATGCTCCTCCTGGGACAGCGATGTGTTAGGTACCTAGTGAACACATTAAGTTTCATGCCTTTTTAAGGGACTATGCTTGACCAAAGATAAATATGACATATGTGAGAAAGCAGGGTTCCCTGATACTGTCTGAATCAACAAATCACCATCAGTTTTCCTTCCTTTTCCCCCTCCAGATATCTCCATGCCAAGTTCTAGCAAATCTTATCATGCCCTGAGTCAGCCTCTCCTCCCCAAATCCTCTTCTACAGGAAACACTGGGAGTGGGAAGCATGTGGGAACAAATTAATTTGGAAAACAACTGCAAAGTCAGCATTTCAGAATACCCGGGGGTGTAAGGGAAGCTATTCCCGGCAGGGGCTGGGAAGGCACAGAGGAGTGCTGGCTCCCTGAGCCCCCAGCCTTGGCGCAGCTGGGGAGCAGGGGGACACAGGGTTTGGGCTTGGCACAGGGCAGTGGGGCCACTCACGAGGAGCTGGGCTCTTGTTCAGCCTCAGCACTCAGCCAATTGCTCCTGGGATACACCTAATTTCCCTGGGGCAGAAGAGGCGCTGCAGGGCCTGCTCGCTACTGCTGTGCTTTTGCCACCTCTCAAATAACCGCAGGTTCAAGCTCCACATGTCAGAGGAGACTTTCAGATCTCCTGTGGGGTCCCAGACCTCAGGTCACACTGAGCTTCTGAAAAGCAACTGAAGAACTCAGCTGAAAAACTAGCAAATAAATAGAAACTGAGATAGTAAGTGCTTCACAGTTTCTAAAAACGGCACTTTTCAATAAAAAGCTGTTGGTGAGAAAAACTTCTGACCAGCTCCACTAAATTTACTTATTTACATTTTCCCAGCTGTAAAAGAGATTTATTTTTTTTTTTATTTCTTTAAGGACAATGTACAGAGGTTCAGCTAACAAGCAAACACCTTTAAAATGCTTTCAGTATTTCTGGAGAAAATCATTGCATAGGTGTGTAAACAAGGAAATATCCTGCTACCTTAAGACTTTAATCAACTCATCACACTTACAGCTGTAAAGAACACAAATGATGGATATTTTGTAGAAGTGCCTTCAAAAACTTACATAACATTTTTGGTGCTTTCTTTATATCTAAAGAACTTGAAATTGTCTAAAGATTAGCCTCTTCAAAAAACTTAAACAATTTACAAATATACCTGGTCCAAATGGATCCGCTGAGGTCTGCCTATCTAGTGACAAGAATAATCGCATATTTCTACAGCAGATCTGATTCCAGAATAATCCTGACTATTACGAACTACAGAAAAACATACTGTACTCCCAGTTAAAATCTTTTTTGAAGGTTTTCTTTCAAAAAAATCCCATTTCTTAATCTAAGATTACATGCTTCAGTGCACTGCAAGGCTCTCTCCCATTCAGGAAGCACAACTTTTTTCTTTTTCCTCTCTCTTTCCCAAGAGGATTTTCAGAAGGACATCTGCATTGCTCTTCTTCACTTGTCCATAATTACAAGTCTTCAGGAGTATCCCGTGAAATGTGAGCTTTAAACTAAGAGCAACAGGGAAGGAAGATGACAAACCACTGCCAAGTGAGGGCATGGTCTTGGCAAGCAAAGGGGGCAGGCTGACATGGACAAGAGAGACGTCATAACTGGCAAAACAGGTCTGAAGGAGGCCCACCACAAGCATATGTACACAAATACAGAAGTGCCGAGAGGACAGGATAATGGGGGAAGCTCTCACACCCTTTCTGGGAAACCAAGAAGAGTGGGCACCTCCCCAAATTTCATGGATTTATGAGGGGAAACCATGCTTGACCAAGCTGGTAGCCTTCTGCAAGGAGATGACTGGGTCAGTGGATGAGGGGAGAGCCATTATCCTGACTTCAGCAAGGCTTTGGATAATCATTCCCATTGCTGCCTCCTTCAAGACAAGCTGAGGAAGTACAGACTAGACAAATGGACAACAGTGAGGTGGATTGAAAGTTGGCTGAACTGCCAGGTTCACAGTGCTGTCAGCAACCTGTTCCTGGATCTGCCGAAGACATATAGTGGTATTACACATGCATACATCATACACATAGGTTATACAATAAATACATATATTATACATACACATGCAGGTATGGAAAGTCCTGTCCTTCCAATTTCCCAGCGCAGAAACAAATAAGTATCTGGCAGAAAATGCAGCTGGCTCCAGGTAAACCCAAGAGGTGTATCACAGGAGTATGGCAAAATATGTTCTAGCATTATTAACTGGAGAGGTAAAACAGCACTTATCAGGTAGAAGCATTTTAAATCAACAGGATTCATTAATTTGCATCCACATATCATAAAGAGTTTTGATGAGGAGAAATATGACTTACTGGTATTAGATTTAAATACATCTTGAAATATGAGGGGACTAAAGGTCTTCAAAAGTTGTACCAATACTAAAAAAAGGCAAACAGGTTGTCTGACAGAATTATATGACAGTTTGGCTGATGTTAATCCCAGGGAAAAAAATAGCAAGCTCTACAAGGGACCTGATTAATACAGAACAAGAATAGCAAAATACCAGTCTGCATGGCTTTGAAGGAACCAGATCTCATCAAATGAACAAGATTTTCTTTTGCAAACAGACTATGAACCTAATTTACAAAGGCAGAAGCAAAAATATAAGAGTTTATAAGGCATCCACCTTGTTACTATTCAATATTACTCTATTAGAGTACTCAATGAGTACTCTAAACAGAGTCTAGCTAAAAAGTGGGTGCAAAATCTGCTAGCTGCTAACTGAAGAATTATTTCCAAATGTAAATATTTCTGTAAAGCTTCCTCGGTGATTAACATTGATTCGCAGATGTTCTTCATACCCAATGAAAGGACAAGCATGAGCCCTACTTTATTCTTTGCCAACATCTGTCTGGACAGGGTCCAGCCCATGGTTCAAAGTAGGTAATATGCCCTTGCCCTTCACTGTGCTTCCAGGAAAGACTGTGATTTTGGGTTTTCCTGTTGTCTAAGATCACATCAGCTATTTCTGCTTCTTTTCTGAGATGCCAGTCTTTTCCCGAAACTATAATCCTTGCAGACCTGCCTATTAATATAGCTTCACAAAAGGAATTTATTTTTTACAGACTTGATTTTTTCTGCCGACTTCAGTAGGCTCTGGATCAACACCCAGTGCATTTCCTGGGCATATACGGTCCTTTCTTGCCCTACTTCTTTAACACACAGGTCACTGATGTCTGCAGCTGTACTTGCTGGCTGCAGTACCATAGCAGGCCATGTCAAACAGCATCTCTGCTCTCAGCAAATGTAAACTCAGGAAAGTACCCTAAGAGAGAGCCTGTCACAGTGTCACTCTGACTGACACACAGTCCCAGATAACTCAAATACTTGGCAGGTCAAAAGAAACCTGGTGGCAAAATGTCTTCACTCACTTCTTCTAGGAGATGAAGACACAAACCAGTGGAAGAGCTGTCTCATCAATACAGAAATTGCTTGGGTATAACATATTCCTCCTTCTCTGCTTCTAAAGCACAGGAAAGCAAGTATCAGAAAACGGAGTTTTCTGTCAGAGTTGTTGGAGCTTCTGAAAACAACTTTGGGTTCAAGTTTGAGGAAACTACTAGAAGTGTTACATCAGCATGACTGAAACAACATCTCCTCTGCACTGGCTACACAATTTCACAGTTGTTCAAGCAACAGCTTACAGACAACTTTTCTGCCACCAAAGGGGTAACATTACCAAGACATCTTAAACCATGCCAGAACCAGACAGTGTGCTATAGACAGTGGACATCAGTGTGTTTTGCCTTTGAGAAAAGAAATTCCCCAAATTAGTCACTCCATTGCATATTGTGCCATCAGTTTACTGTATGTTCACCATGCATGGAGAGTCCATCCCAGCTCAGTAGTTTGTGGTAGGTAAACCCCATCAGGAGCACAGAAAGCACCAGCTGATGCAACAGTCAGCCCCCAAATCCAGTGTGCGATAGTGGAGGAAGGTTTGGGGTGGCAGGGGGAGAGGCGTTCATCACCGTTGCACTGTATCCAGCCATACGCACAGCCACAGCGCCCAGCATGGCTGGTGCGGGGTGCTCCGGTGCATTCCTGAAGAAATCCAGATGCAGCTCTGAACCCAGACCCAGTCCGTCCCGCATCAAGCCCAGCCAGCAAGGCCTGGGTCTGCCATGCGATGTGGCTTAGGCACAGCACCAGTGAGTGCCACACACTCGTCTGTAAGCCTCAGGTACCCCTCTAAGATCCCACAGTCCTGAATACCCTGCCTACGCGAAGCCCCAGCACAGTGGGGTTGCCTCCAACCCAACAGGGGGAGCCAGCCAAGGAAACCCTGCGAGGAGGGCATGGCTCAAACCTGGCCCTCCCCTGGCTTTCCTTGTGATCCTGAAAGCACATCCCCATTCTCCAGTTTGCACTCAGGAGTGGCTTCCCCAGGAGGCCTGCGAGCGGGGTCCTGGGGGGACAGGTGGCCCCTGCTCAGTTTGGGTCATTTCTATGGTAGCTAATTTAAGTTCCTCTTCAGCTGATGCTTTTATTTTGTGGATGCCACACTCAGATATCCAACTTTTGCCAGGCACCGTGGAAGAAGCCTGAAGCAGACTCAGATATCCCTCCTTCATATCCTTGTCTTAGAGAGATTCCTTACAAGGAAGAGTCCAAATTCCACAGAATTTTCTCCCATAACTCTAATCAGGAATGGTACATATTTGGCTCGAGGTAGTGACGGATATTTGTGAGCTTTCCTCACTCCTGGCTGGCTTCTGAAAAAGTCGAATCCAGAATTTGAGCATTTCCTTTTCTGATGTAATTTGAAAGCAAGTTTGTAAATAAATGGAGTATAGCTGCTGTTGATGACATTAACTACATGTGCTAGTGTAGTCATACATACAATGACTGTCTTCAGTAACTCTGTAAGTAGTGATATAGGAAAAGACAGAACTAATCAATAAAACTATAGCTGATTGCCTCTGAATTACCTGTGGAATTTTCCTATCCTTTTAAATGTTCTTTCATTACAGCCCAGAAAATAAATTAACCTGAGGCTTTCTCCAAGTAACACTTTAAAAGTTATCCACAAACTCACCAAAACAAAATTTATCATGTACATTCTTCAAAGTCAACACGACAACACAAAGTTTAAAATTATTGCATAGTTACTTCTGTGAAGGAGCTTAATCACAGTTAATTCAATTCATTAGAGATTTCACTTTATAACAAAGCTGACATACACTCTATAAATGCAACTCAAAGGAACACCTTGCACCAATATGTCTGGCACTAAATTTAATTAAGATTTCAGCTAAAGATCTTTTTTGCCTTGATTGCCTAATCTCGGGTCCTAAACTGAGGCTTCAGCTTCCAGAAAAATGACAGACGCTGATTCATGTAAATATATAATTAACTCAACCTGCAGCTAGTTTGGGTAGGGGTACCCAAGCTGCAGGAGGATGAAGGAGCCCTTGGAGGGTGCAGGTGTTCCCACCCTCCAGCCCCAGCAAGGCTCCAGCTGTGCGGAGGGAAGGTCCAGATAGAGAAAACCAGGGTGCACAAGGCCAGGTGTCCCTGGATTCCCAATAGAGACGTACCCAATGCAAGGAATGAGCATCTCACCAGGTACCCACCTTCACCTGCCAGAGTGCAGAGGACACCAGAATCATAGAATCACAGAATGGTTTGGGTTGGAAGGGACCTTAAAGATCATCCAGTTCCAACCCCCCTGACACAGGCAGGGACACCTCCCACTAGACCAGGCTGCTCAAAGCCTCATCCAATCTGACCTGGAACACTTCCAGGGATGGGGCATCCACAGCTTCTCTGGGCAACCTGTTCCAGTGCCTCACCACCCTCACAGTAAAGAATTTCTTCCTAATATCTAATCTAAATCTCCCCTCTTTCAGTTTAAAACCATTACCCCTCATCCTATCACTCCACTCCCTCATAAAGGCTGCCATGACAAGAAGGCTGGCTCTGCTTTACTGGCTGTGTTTCATTTCTTAATTTCACTCAGGTTTCTGTTTCATTTTAGGAGACTGGGGCTGTAACTGCAATACGGCAAAAAGACTCAACAATTTTCACACCACAAATTTACACCCCTTATTTTTTTTGGCACACTGAAGATAAAGAGAAAAGCTTAGCTCAATCAGGGAAATTAACAGTGAGCAGGATAGAATAAAATCTAAAAGCATAGGTATTTTGTCTCAAGACAATAGTATTTATTGGTGGTATTTATAGATCTCTCCAAGGCATTTTTATATGTGTAAATCAAGAACTTACGTTCTCAATGAAGCCGGCTGCAGGCTTTGACTATTTTATATGGCTAAATCACATTTGTCACAGGAATTAAACTGAGGCAACATGACTAAATTTCCACCCGCAGTTATAGCAAAATAAATATGAGACAAAGTTTTTTGAACTAGCTCTTTTTTATTATTTATCTGTCAGTTCCAATGCATTTCATATTCACATGCAGTTTTCTTAGTGGTATGGAAAACAAGTCCTGAGGCTGAAGCCATTTCTTTTATTCTCTTAAAAAATGTAACTTAAATTTAGGTACTAATATCCTATCAATCTGTACTCTGAGAGTCTACTCACCCACCTCCTCTGGCTTGGTATCTTAAAACTTTGCCCACATATGATTTTTTATTGCTGGATTTTTTTATTGCGTATTTTTTATATGCTGCAGGTGCTCCTCAGCCCACCGCAGCAGAGGACAATCTGAGGACAGAGGACAATTTTGAGGTCAGAGATGGATGCCCCTCTGCAGACCCTTCACCCCATGTCCCACTCCAGATGTGCACTGGGGACAGACACTGCTGAAAACAAAAATTCAATGGAAATGGCTTTATAAAACCCTCCTCTTTCTTTGACGGACAGAATAAGTATTGCATGGGAATACAAGCTGATGGAACCTCCCCCTCACACCAGCACAAAATGGTCATAAATCCTCTCCAGAATCACAGAATCACAGAATGGTAGGGTTGGAAGGGAGCTCTGGGGATCATCTAGTCCAACCCCCCTGCCAGAGCAGAGTCACCCACAGCCGGTTGCACAGGAATGTGTCCAGGCAGGTTTTGAATATCTCCAGAGACGGAGACTCCACCACCTCTCTGGGCAGCCTGTGCCAGTGCTCTGCCACCCTCAAAGTAAAGAAGTTCCTCCTCATGTTGAGATGGAACTTCCTATGTTCAAGTTTGTGCCCATTACCCCTTGTCCTGTTACTGGGCACCACTGAAAAGAGCCTGGCCCCATCCTCCTGACATGCTCCCTTTGAGTATTTATAAGTGTTGATAAGATCCCCCCTCAGTCTTCTTTTCTCCAGACTAAAAAGACCCAAGCCCCTCAGCCTTTCTTCATAAGAGAGATGTTCTAGTCCGCTAATCATTCCCATAATCACAGGTTAATGGGAAAGACACTAAGAGGAGTTAAAACAGGCTAACTGGGAACACTTCTGAGAAAACCTCTCATTAAAAAGACATCTAGCACTGGAAAAAAATGAACTTACTGGGGATTTACATAGATAAAAATGTAAAATGAATTAGTATTTCTCTGGTTCCTCTCTGTTTTGGGTTTTCAATAGCATTTTTAAATCCTGTTATGGCTAAGAACAGACTGCTTTTACCGTCTGAACTTACCCAGCCTAGTCCAGTGGACAACCTGAAAGCAGACCTCTCTCTAGTTCTTACAAACACTTATAAAATTCTCCCTAAATATTCATCTGAAGACAGTGAGATTATATTAAATGGAAGAATGGCATTAGGTTACTGCTTTTTACTCCTTTCAGTCCTCAAAAACTGTAGCTTGTCTGCCCTACAGAGGGGACCTCGGTCTGTAGGGGCAGCTTGGCGTGTGGTGCAGTGGCACCACCTCTCTAAACTTTTACATGGATGCGAGTGAGAGAATCCTCCAAAGGAAAAGAAATTTCTTGAGAAGACAACAAAACAATAAAGATGAGCAGATGATTGCATCTACACTGTTTTTTAAAATAAGAGTTTGAAACTAAAAAGTTTATAAATAAAAGAGCTCACACACCTCCTGTGTTTGGAGGTGGATTAAGCACAGCCTACCCCGACATGCCCATCATTACTGTCTGGGTCTGGACAGTCCGTGGGGAATTTCTCAGCTGGGAGGTAAACTCCTTCCACAAAGCCAGACCCGACAGCAAAGCCTCCCCTCAGACCCACGGCAGCTTGCCAGCAGACAGCCAGGGCTCGGCAGCCCGATGGTTCAGAGACGGCAGGTTGCAGCACGGTCATGGCCTCGCTCTGTACCCACTCACGTCCTTCTGGAGCTTGGGCTGCCCAAGCCCACCAAGCCAGCACCAAGCCAGCAGGGAAGCAGCTTTGCAGGGCTCTGGGGGCTCCTGCAATGCCCGTCTGTTCAATCACATGTGAGGAGCACAGAGGAAGATCTTTCCCCAGAAATAAAACTGTGACTTTTTGTTGAAAAAAATGGAAAAATCTGAAAATTTTGACTGAAGACTCTGGGTCTCATCTTCTTTCATACAGAAATTTTGAGACATTTTTCCTGCCAGGCCTATTAATAAGCCAAGCTCCCATCCATTTGCTGTCATTAAAAATGTGACTGTTATTTTTAGATTAATTTGAGCACTGATCTCAATGTCCAACAGGAGAGGGTATTGTGCCCAGCTACTGAAACCCCCAGTACTTTGTGCCTTACATGCCAGAGCCATCCCATCATAGAACTGACAGCTTCCACTTAGCCCACAGAGTACTCCCTAATGACAGTGATGTCTTTCCTATTTCCAGCACCTCCTAGACCACTAAGCACCAGTATTTCACTGCACCAGTTCAGTATTCCCACCGTAATAAATGTTATTCTTTGTACATAGAGGCTATGCCATTGCAGAGGGGTTTACGCATACCATTGTTTCTAAGAAGGGAGAGCATAAAGACAGCCCAGGAGATGCTTTCTCTTGTAAGACAGATCCCTGCTGAACATATTTGAAAAACCCTGTAGTATTTGCTAATGCTCACTGCCAGAGCCAAGCTGTTGTAAAATGCTCTGGTGAGCTGCTGGGTGTAAATCGGGTGCTGCCTTCCTTGTATTACCGAAGTCAGGATCAGGCTACTGAGCAGACTGCTTATTTGCTATACACCATGGCAAAGCAGAGATTTGTACAACAGGTCACACCTGATTTTTTTAAAGATCCTCTAAATAAAAGATGGTTTAGAATGATAAGCACTAACCAATCATTCATTTTTATTAGAATGAAGGAGTTATTTCTGCTTCTGCCTTTTAATTTTAATTTAAAAGGACAGAAAAGAAGTGGAGACAAATTGTTTGAGCATCTAAAAAGATATTAGCAAAAGAATGTAAAGCAAAATCTGAGCAATTACATAGCTGTATTCCTTCAAATACTTCACTAGAAAATAGTGTGCTTTTTCTTCTGATTGCAATTTTCTAATAAGAAAAAAAGTTATTAAAATTTTAGTATCTAACAGGCTTTGTATCAAAATATTCTTTTATATTACTTGACCCTTCTCAGCTTTTGTACTCTGGTCTGCTGAATTGTATTCTGTTCATTTATCGGCATTTTAGTGGACTGTCAATCCATGTGGTTGGATCAGAATTAAATCAGAGCACTAGAAAAGTTTGCAAAATGCTTAACCTTGCAATAACGCAGGACTTTATTGAATATTATGAGGCAAAAATAGCTGAAAACATAAAAATGAACCTGTTGTTATAGGCAGAGAACATAAAAAATGAAGCCTTATTTTTTAGATACTTGTGTGTCTGTGCCGAGTTCTGTTTCATAACTCATGTATTTGCTTTTGCAACCAAAAAAAAATAGAAGAAAAAATAACTTTTATTTTATATCTGGTCATTGTTGAAAATTAATTGAGCTTTGACATCCTTTATCTGCAGCTACATACCATAAAAAAGCTGAGACCTGCAAACCATTACTGCATTTTCCTCTATATTTCATAGTTTCCCCATCCCTGGTTCAGTTTAACAACTTTGGCTGAAGTTTGTCGTCAACTAAATGTTTAAAGAAAATATGAAAATACAATCTGCAAGAAAGGTTAAGGGGAAAGGAAAAAAAGAAGTTGGAAAGAAATTATTTTATAAAGAAACTGTCTTCTTTTGTCCATTTATAAATTCACACTTACCCTGTTTAGAACAGTTATGAAACAACTTCCTCACAGTGATCTCTGCTGGCACTGGCCATTAAACAGTTTCCTGATTTGCAGTCCAAAAGCAAAACCAACCATATTAGCTGTTTCCGAAATTCCCAGACAGTGAAAATTTACAAAAGGTTTTACATAAGCCTAGTGCTGGTGGCCTGAACTGTACTATAATATTAACCAAGATTCAGGGATTGCTGTCTCAGAATAATGTGTCCGTCTGTTAGTTTGCGGGAAATGACACAGTTAAATACATCAGAAACCGAGGTGACTCTCAGTCGTGCCAACTAACCTGATTACCGCTGCAGTTAACAGCGTCTGGCCGTAAGGCTCGCCTGCAGGGAGAAGCATCCTCATTCACAGCACACAGGCATCACATCCCACATCAGGGATCTCCACACCGCCTGGTAAGAAAATACCTCGAACTGTTTGAGTCTTCCTTGTGCCATTTTGTTTATCTAATAACTCATTTCAGCACTGCCTACAATAGCCGTGACCACCATGAGTGGAAGAGGGTAAATTGGAGGAACATTGAGGCTACTGGACTGCACAGCTTCCCATTCTTTCCTCTGCCTCACCACCAGGGCTTTTGCTTGGGCCCCCAGAAAGTTTGGAAGTGACTTTATAGTTTTCTTAAGGGGGATGGGGGCTGGTGTCTGGTTTCATCTGTCAGATTGCCTACAGAGAGAGGATCATGATTTTTTTCCCAGCCACCCCAGCACTGGCCCCCAAGATCCGTCACCCGCCCAGAAGCGGGTGGTGGCCTCAGCTGCCTCCTGCAGATGGACCCTGTGAAGGTGCCTCAGTGGCTTTGGTTATTGCAGTTTGAACACCCTGGAAATGTCCTGGTTTACTGTTGAACATCTGGTGTCTGTTCTCTATCAGCTGCAGAGAACCCAGTGGGGTTACTTCTATGAGGGAAGATTCGTCACCATGAGCCCCTCTTCTTTAGTGCTAAATATAAAATACCCCCTAAAGCATTCCACGGCCCTGCACAGGGTAAATATAAAACAAAAGGAAACGCGTGAAATCCACAGCACGTGGAAGCTCTGACGGAGCTCTGGGGGTTTCCTCATGGAACGCGAACACCCGTGACTTCGGCTCTGAGCTATGGGGGGAGCCCAGCACAGGCCGTGCCTCCTGCCACCGTGCGTCCCGGGCTGACGCCATGCAGGTAGGTAACAGCTGACACCAGACCCGGAGGACACCGTGTGCCAAATACGCTCAGGATTTAAAAAAAAAACAAACCCAAAATTAAAAGCGGACCCCGGCTGCCTGTAGCGGGGACCGCCGGGCCGGACCCGGCGGCGGGGAAGAGGCCGCGCCGCGCCCGGCCCTTGGGCGCCCCCTGCCGGCCGTCCCCGCGGAACAGCGAGCGCCGGCCCCGCGGCACACGCGTTACCGGGGCGACGAGGCACCCCCGGCCCGGCCGGGCGTGAGGGAGCGCTCCCCGCGGCGCCCCGCGGGTACCCGGGGCCTGCCGGCGGGCGGTGGTCCCCGGCTTTGCAGGAGTTAAGCGCCGGAGGCCGGGCTGCGCGGGGGGAGAGGGCCGGGGCGGCCCCGCCACCCGAGCCGGGCCCTTCCGCCTGTTTTCACCAAGTCGTGAAACCACCGGGCGAAAACCACCGGGCCTTCCCTCCCCTCCGGCTCCTGGGGCTGAAACCGAGCGGAATTTAGGCACTTGGCAGCCCTCCGTAGTTGACAGAAGAAAGAGGTGTACCTGGAAAGACTCTCTAAGTTTTGAATGTTTTTTTATAACGAAGCTTTTGCTGGCCTGGAAGCAGAGCCTGGTGTTTGCTTCTGAGGGCTTGTTTTTGTTACGCAGTCTTGTCCGCAAGCCACCTGCCACAGACAGGCTTCTGCAGACATAAAAACCAGAAACATCAGACTGTGTGAGGCTGGGGAAAAGCTGAGGCAATGGAGAACGCACATGGAAAATAAATAAATGCCTGCAGGCTCATTCTACCCTGGTCTGACCACACTCCTCTCTCAGCGAGAACTGCATTAGAGGTACGTACCTGGGTACATCTGCTGTGCGTGATCTCTACGCGCACACGCAAAGCTGAAATTTGAAATCATGGAGCACAAAAAGTTTCCTTTAGTGAAAGGACTATTCCCTTCTTTACATGAGTTATATCTTCACGCAATACTGCACAGTACAGTGTCGTTTGCACTGTTCCGTGTAAGAAGGATTTATTAGAGCATGTTGCAAAGTAAGAACTTAACTTCTGGTTGATGAATATAGAACATGTCAGCAAAACGTGTGTCCACTGAAAGCCAAGGATGCCTTTCTTTCCTCAATTTTAACTCATTTTACAATGAGCTGCAAAATGAAGTGCAGCCTGTCTTTATAGATCAGAACACGAGGCAAGTCAATACCCAGCCTGGAAACGGGTGTGCGTGTTTCCAGTACCCTTTTGTCAACACCTTCCACTCTCTGTACAGCCGTGCAAACAGAAATCCCACAAAGCAGCTCTCCCGCCCCGATGGATTATCGCTTCTGGGTCGGTAATGGGGCTCCTGCGGGGCGTGCTCCAGAGGGAGCGGTGCAAAACAAAGCTGAAGTCACCAGAAGGGGTTTTGATTCACTGATTGTAACTGAAATAGCTCCTATTCTTCAGGTTTAGGTGTAATAAATATAAACCTAGTTGCAGTGGCTGCATTTAGAAAGGATCTAAGTCAGAAGTAGAATTGGCGTACATGCAACATATGATTACATATGGTTCAATGCAGTTTGCCAGCTGGAAGCTCATCTCTAGTCATGACATCAAATACATCTATGGCAGCATTTCTGGTATGAACCACCACTGCAGAGATAAAAGAGAGAGCAGATAACAGTCTGTATCTCACAAGACCTCAGAGGGAGGCACAGTTTCACTCCCATGGAGACCTGTTTCACAGTGGCCTGCCCTGCCAGGATGTCATATCAAAGTCATTTCTAACCTCTTCTCTCTCATTACAGACAGCCAGACCTCTCCTGGTGGGAAGGGCTCAGTCATCTCAAGCCATCTGAGATGTCCTCAGATATCCTGTCAGGCCTTCACTGCAGCTCCAGGGCAGCCAGTGTATCCTATGGGACCTGTGTGAGACACCTCGGATGTGCCAGGACATTTCCAAGGGCTCTGATGCCTCTGCACAGGCAAATGAGTCCCCTTCTAAAGGTTTCCATGCACCCAGGACTTGATTTGTCCTGCCAAGCTCCAGGCACCCTCCAGGGGAGCTCAGGTAAGAAGTGCAGGTTTCGTTTGCTCCGTGTAATCAACAGAGACAATTTGACTTTCCTCAGAGCCATTTAAGGTCTGGCACAAGCTCTTGATGTGCACATCTTCCACTGATGAAATGGGGGGCACTGAGTAACTACACTCCCAAGTTAAAAGTCTCAGCATGTCAGAATTTAAACTTCTTTTTTTAAATGTTTTTAATTCCAGTGATGAGGCCAGCGTAAAATTATGGTAGCTTAGATGGTTATTTGTTAAGCCTGAGCACTATTCACAAATTCGGAAAGTAAGCGACAAGGAGTTCATGGCACCTGCAGATGGAAACCTCTGCATAAGCACAGGTTCAGTGCTGGAGGAGCACCACTGTGATGCACATTACTTATTTTACTGGTTTATCGCTAAAACAAAATAATCTTGATCCATGAAGTCATGAGCTATACGCAATATTATCCTGTCCTGAGGTATAGTTCAGAAAACTTGGTTAATTTATGTTAAGGCTGGCTTTCTGACTTTTGCATGTAGAAAGTATTGGTTTATTTCTCTCTTCTGCAACTTATATGCAATGTTTTCCAAGTAATCTTATTTCCTACTAATCCAACTAAAGCTAAGTTTAAAAAATGCTGCCTGGTGTTATTCATATTGGGGGAGCAGCTGCTCAAAAGAGAACTACCTTACTATTTCCTGTATCATTTTTCTGCAATAAGAAACTAAGTGATAGGCCTAACCTGGTCAGATCACTGTTTTCAGAAAAAAAAGTAATGATTTTGTTCTCTGTTTTAATTATGGAAAAATTCTAATTAGACGGTGTCCAGATGTAATGAATGTTTCCTTATTTTATCTCAGTTCTTCTTAGTAAATTCATTCTTTTTGCCCACAAGAAGGGCCCACACATCAAAACTTCCTTGCCCACTGCAGTCTCCTCTTGGTGCTCAATGCCAGCTTTACACAGTGGTTTTATTTTTCTTTTGATCAGACAAGAACCTTCCACCACAGCCTTCACAGGTCTCTTTCAGTCAAGCCACAGAGTGTGGTGATTTGGCTGCTTTGGTCTCTTCCCTTTGCATTTGATAATAAATTGCTCAGTGTGCACACTTACCCTTGCCACCCTCTCTACCTTCATTGGTTTCAGAGCAAAAAAAGCCATCGTTTTTCTCTTCCTCTGTGTTCTCCCTCACAGTATGTGTTCTTCTTATGTCCGCAGGATCTTACTTATTCTTGATACATTCAGGTCAGGAATTTTACTTATTCCAAAGAAGTGCTTGGCAGCGTTGCTACCTACTTCTTTTGAAATTTAATTCAACTTTGTTAAAAAGAGTTCTTTCCACTGCTTCAAGAAAGAAAACCTATCTCTATTATGCACTGAGCTCCAGACCCCATGCATATCTCAGAGACATACCCAGCCTGATACCACATGTTCCGCTTGGCCTGCAGTGGATGTTTCAGAAGCTGCAGGAATCAGCGTGAGATGAGAGCAGCTGAAGAGTGACTTCCCCCTCATACTGTCCCACCTTACAGGAGTTTGGCATTTAGGAAATTCCTGAAGCAGATATTACATTTGGAGTTTGCATCACATTTAAAAGTGCCTAAAGAGTGATGATTATGTCTTGTCCCTTCTTGAACATACTTTTAATTTTGGCCTTCACAATGCACGATGGCAGTAAGTCTTACAATTTAATCACATATATGAAAAATACTTCCTTAGGTTGGGGCAATCCCAAGCACAAATACAGGCTGGGTGGAGAATGGATTGAGAGCAGCGCTGAGGAGAAGGACTTGGAGGTGTTGGTTGATGAAAAGCTCAACATGACCCAGCAATGTGTGCTCGCAGCCCAGAAAGCCAACCGTACCCTGGGCTGCATCAAAAGAAGCGTGGCCAGCAGGTCGAGGGAGGTGATTTTCCCTCTCTGCTCTGCTCTGGTGAGACCCCATCTGGAGTACTGCAGCCAGCTCTGGAGCCTCCGACATAAGAAGGACGTGGACCTGTTGGAGTGAGTCCAGAGGAGGGCCACAAAGATGATCAGAGGGCCAGAGCACCTCTCCTATGAAGACAGACTGAGAGAGTTGGGTCTGTGCAGCCTTGAGAAGAGAAGGCTCCGGGGAGACCTTATAGCGGCCTTTCAATACCTAAAGGGAGCCTCCAGGAAAGCTGGAGAGGGACTGTTTATCAGGGAGTGTAGTGATAGGATGAGAGGTAGCGGTTTTAAACTGAAAGACGGGAGATTTAGATTAGATGTTAGGAAGAAATTCTTTACCGTGAGGGTGGGGAGACACAGGAACAGGTTGCCCAGAGAAGCTGTGGATGCCCCATCCCTGGAGGTGTTCAAGGCCAGGCTGGATGGGGCTTTGAGTGAGCAGGTCTAGTGGAAGATGTCCCTGCCTGTGTCAGGGGGGTTGGAACTAGATGATCTTTAAGGTCCCTTCCAACCCAAACCATTCTGTGATTCTGTGATCTAAACTTCTACTTCATGGCAAAGTATTGTAGACACTGAAAACTGTAAGCCATTATGCAAGCAGGGAGCATTTCCATTGCTATTATCTCTTTTTTTTTAATAATAATATTCAAATGTATCCTCACAAAAGGGGAGAAGTTAGGATCCTGAGTGAATGAGGGCACTAAAATTTCTTCTTTTTTTCCTGGATAGTCGATGAACGGAAGAAAACATTGGAACTCTCTCTGGAGGACTTCAAAAAGTGGATCTCTGCAAAGTGGAAAACACTTCTTTACTGTGAAGGTGTTTGAACACTGGTGTAGGTTGCCCAGAGAGGCTGTGGAGTCTCCAGCTGTGGAGATACGCAAAACGCAACAGGACAGGTCCTGGACAACGCGCTCTAGGTGACCCTGCTTGAGTACATGATCTCCAGAGTTCCTTTCCAACCTCAATGATTCCGTAATTCTGTGTTCTCTCTCCCTTTTTTGGATTTTTGGGGAAATTGAAACAGAAAAAAAAAAAGTGTCATTGTCATTGCTCAGGTATAAGGAGTTGAATTTCAAATGCATCCGAGCCTACATGGTGGACAGCGGATCCTACCTTAAATTCCTACTTTAGGCAGATATTCAGAAAACAAAATCACCACACTGCAATTTTAGTACTTATTTGAAGAATCTAACTTGTACAGAGTGGATATTTTGTATGCCATGGGCTTATTTTTTGCCATTGTCACATTACTCTTCAGTCACCTTTCAACTTTGGAAGTAGGGAAAAATAAATTTATATGAAAAAGTTCTTCTGAAGTTCTTACTGAAGAAGTAAGGATTTTTTGATCTAAGAGAACAATTTTATCCTCCTATTTCATTCCTGGAAAAGTCATTCAATTTACTATTATGACAGGAAGAGCTCACGTGTATTTCCCTATGCATTAGAGACTTGTTGCAGAAACTTGACTTCACAAAGAAAAATGATGTTATTGCTTGCTGTTGGTCTGTACTTCTGTAACCCGGATGATGTTACCACTTTTGCAACAAATAATTTCACTGCAATGAACTTGGAGATTTTTTTTAATCAAAGACTTAGTATATACTATCCAGAGACAGGCTTTTCTCTATAAAGGGGAGTAATCAGTTCTTAGAAAAGTAGAGTTCTTGTAGGTGAAATGTAGTAATGCCCTCAGGTCCTGATCCCTGCTCTGGTATAATAATTGCTATTAAAAACACACAATAAGGAAGATGATCATCGGAGAGCGTTAGAATCTAGACAAACACCCCAAAATGCATATATGTGCTTACCCATTCCAAAGCACAGGAAGCGAGACAGGCATGGCAGAAGGCAGGCCAGTGTGGATGAACATGGAGCTCCTGAGTGAGCTCAAACACAGGGGACCCAGGAGGTGGAAGCAGCAACAGGCTATTTGAGAGGAACACAAAGATGTTGCCTGCACGTGTCTGCGTAGTTTGCAAAGCCAAAGCTCAGCCAGAGGTGAAACCAGCAAAGGAGGTGAAGGGCAACAAGAGAGGGTTTTATAATTACATTGGCAGCAAAAGCAAAGGTAAGGAGAATGTGGGCCCCTTGCTCAAGGGGGCAAGGGACCTTATGACTAAGGTGATGAGAAAGGACAAGGTACTCAGTGCCTATTTTGCCTCAGTTTTCACTGCCAAGGCTTGTCTTTAGGCTTCCCTAGTCCCCCAAGCCTACTAGCAGAGTCTGTGGGAGTGAAGCAGGACTCATAGTGGAGGAAGAGAGAGTTAGGGATCACTTAACCCAGTTCAGACATACATGAGAAATCAGTCAGTCAGTGTAGGTCCACAGCTAGCAGACACAAGATGGAACATGGGAAATTCCAGTCAGATCTTAGAAAAGAAAAAAAAAAAAATCACCATGAGGGTGGCCAAATACTGGAACGTGTAGCCCAGAGAGGTTGTGGGATTTGGATATTTGGAGTTGTTCAAGACTCGAATAGAAGAGTCTCTGAGCAACCTGATCCAGTTAGATGTGCTGTTAGCAGGGAGCCCTAGATGAGCTCTGGAAGACATCTATGATTCTATGAACTTTACCTTGTTTTATAACCCCATATAACGAATACCTCTGTCTCTACATTTTTTTACAGGCACCATGACAAACTGTACCTAGAACAGCCAGAAAAGAGATAATAAGGGCTATAGTGAAGGTTCCCAGAAAATATGTGTTAAAGACTCAAAATATATGCAATGCCATATGTATACACACAAAAATCTTCTAAAGGACATAAACTTTTTCTCCCAGCTTTATGTAAGCCTGAATGGAGTCTGGTCCCTTAAACAGACCCAGCAGGGCTGTCTGACCACAGATGTCACAAGGAGCTGGAGCTACT
Source organism: Dromas ardeola (assembly GCA_013398915.1). Lineage (NCBI taxonomy): Eukaryota > Metazoa > Chordata > Aves > Charadriiformes > Dromadidae > Dromas > Dromas ardeola. The sequence continues at coordinate 159,212 of VYZM01021729.1, forward strand.
AGTACCTAAAGGCTGATAAAAGACAGTACCTGTTGGGACTGGTATTTCTGGATGACCTGTACAAAACAGGATCACAATTTGCTCTGAGGATCAGGACAAGTCAGGACTGCCTCTGTTTTATTGGATCATCCAACAACCTTGGTCAAGAAGAATGAGAGCCCATGCTAATTAGACTGCCTGTGGGCTTAGGTAGTACAATTTAAGTAAGCAGGAAAACTAACTGGTTCTACACAGATCAGTCACTGAACAGAGTTTTCAGATGAAGCTGTGGGCATTTACATGATGAACTACATGTAATTGATAGTTAGAACCTTCATGAAAAGAATTGTGGCCTTGGACATTCTAAACAAGCAGCCATGGGGAGATCTTGAATTTTAATCATCTGCCATTACTTCTTTCTTGTCTTCAAAATGGTCATGTATAAGTTAAATTATAGCCCCAGTCTCATTTCACCTTTCATTCTTCCTTCCTTGCTCACTACAATGTTGAGTTCACGTTGAGTTCTGGATCCCAACGAGCTATTATTTCCATTAAAACCACCTCAGATTCGATTCAAGGGAATCTACAGAGATTAGGATGCAGCTAAAGGGAACTTTACCATGTTACTGTATTTAGTGTTTTAGTATTTTATCTTTTATGTATCAGATGGGGAGGAGGCAAAAGCAGATACTCCTTCAGTCTCAGAAACTTCTTCCTACAGCTTTGTACTTCAAACCACGTTGTGCACTGTCAGTGGAGCAGTGCACTCTGCTTCAACCCACCAGAGGCATGCATCAGAATTCCTTGGTATCCTGCTTTTCAGGTTGCAGCGTCTTCATGTCATGCTGCCACCATGTGCAGAACATCCAACATAGTAGATCTCAAGCAAGAGTTCTTGAGATGGTAGTTTAAATAATTGCATGTTAATTGTGCATTACGTTAGTGATCCTTAAATAACTGGAAAGACTTACGGAAACTGTTGCATGCAATCAACCAAAATTTAGAGTCAAACTATGCATCAAAGCTTCCTACTTGCAAGTTGGAGTACTGTATGATGCACATAAACATGCTATGTATTTTCTAGTGAAGCATCAATATAATGTAGTGTTAGAGTATTTTTTCATAAATATGTTCCCTAACAGAGACCAGTAATAAAGCCAAAATGTTTTTCCATGTTAATGAAACATGACTTACTATAAAGTTTTAAATACATGCCAGAATTTACAGTAAAAAAAAAAAAAAAGATGTAATCTAAGTAGTTTAGAGGATCTTTTACTGTCCAATTAAGGATTTTCCAAGTGGAAAGTAAAATGCCTTTGGTTGTACTGTTTTGTTATTTCCAGATGTCTAATACACTGAACCCTGCACTGCCACGTCAGTAGTACTCAGGCTGTGGAAACCATGTTGTCATTTATTTATATTACTGTACCATCATAAACCGGGTCAAATAATTTGAGTTCACCAAACTGAGATTTACAAATTAAAGACATACTCTTGGAAAAAGAAAACAAAAGAAAGAAATGCAGTTTCATAACATCAGAGATTATATGTCCTTTAAAGAGAACTTCTCATAGTCTAGAGTATCATTCCTGGAATAGATATTAAGTATAGTTTAAACAAGCTACTTTTTATTTGGAAGACTCAATCAGTTTCTCTTAGTATGCTACACCCTGTGTGCTCCTTTTTGTTTAGTTCAAACGAGACTGTTTGGGCAATAACCAGCTGATTACCAGTCCTAAATTTATGGCCACAAAAATCTTATGTATGGTGGTTGGGAACCATCATCTGTAAATATGGAACACAGGTCCCTGGAATCAGTTTAATGTCCTTGTAAATTCTCTATGTTTAACTAAAAAATTACTTGTTTCCACAGTTGTTTTATTCTTAGAAAGGAAATGGAATGAACCTTCGAAGACAGTAGCTATCTGTCACATGGAAAATGTTCTATTGTCATTGCTGTGTTTCAGATTTGCACCAGGCAAGCTGCCAACTAATCTCTAGGACTCTGTTTTTCTAAGCATATGCTAAATTTTGAAACAAAACCAGTCTATACTAATACTTACATTTCAGCACACTCAAATGATGATAAACTATGAGACTCTCATGTTCAAAAGCTTTTCATAGAAGCCTTTTTCAGATCCTGTCAGCTGCTAGATTCCATGAAAGGAAATAAAATCATCAAATTAGACGAATTATTATCTAATTACTCGTTTTTGTGCCACAGAAGCACTAAGTGTGATCATGACTAGTAGATAATATGGCAAATAAAAGAGAAATTCATAACAATCTCTATGTTCATATATGATTTCTAGTCTGAAAAAGGAATAAAGCATTGCCCATCTCTTGCTTAAGAACACTATATTGAAAATTCATACCTGAATTATTTAAGAGAGTTAAAATATGACTAACATTTGCAATTTGGACGTCATCCTGTTTGCAGTTTACATTGCAGATCCAGCTCTCACAGCCCAAGAAAGACTCAAGTCAAGCCTGGGGCAAGTTGAATTAATTGTATCTACAAAAGGAAAGAACTAAGCCACAAAGAACACAGTTTCCACCTGTGACCTTGCTAGTAGAGCAGTACTTAATGGTATTAAAGCATATGTATTGAGTTCAAAGAAGTCTCTGCAAATAGTTTTTATCTATCTAAATGTCTTTATCTTCCAAAGAACAGTAAACATTCCCATGCCCCCCCAGTACTGATATTGAGAATTCAGTTCATTTTTTGTACAGGTTTACAATTTGACTTGCTTTAAGATCCAATGTCTATTTGCAAGAGTGATCCTTCAAGCTTTAGTTATCTTTTCAGACCCATCTCCTCAGTGATTTGTTAACTGCCAGCTAATCTAACCAATGCTGACAAAGGAGAAATTAAACCTAGTCATTAAATTGTGGTAATATCTGCCAGCACAGATCTACAATCTTCATGTCCCACCTTAATTTTTAAGCAGTGATTCTAATAAAGCCAAAAGGAGCCTCAGGGTGTCAGCAGACTCTAGCTCTACATTCAACATCCTGACTCCCTACTTAGACTATTCCTTTCTGCTCACAGGCTTGGACCTGGTTGTCAGAGCAGAGGTCCCACCGTCAAAGTTTGAGGCTTTCATCAAAGCCATTAAATTTCCGTGAAATTTAGCCACTGGCATTCTCCAGTAGGATTGTCGTACTGCAGCCTGGGGACTCTTTCCGACATAGTAGCCCTAATACAGTGACAACATTCAGGCTTGCAGCCAGAATTAATACTCTTTAAACCACCACATACTGCTCTAATTCTTGTTAATTTTAGTGCAGAAGCTCTTTCATCCTAGTATCTACCTTTATAGGTCTGCTGGGTCCCTGTTGCTGTTAGAAGGGACTGCGTTCCTAAAATCCTAGAGAGAGGGCGCTAATGAGGGCGTACATACTTCTCTTGACCTCTAATTCCAACAACTACAGGGTCTGACAACAAAATCCCCCCATGCTCAGAGAATTCAATCTCCCCAGGGAGTGTGAGCTACTCCCTCTCTCACAATCCCCGTGATATTTTTCCTCAAGCTACTTCCTACCGTGCATCTACCATAGGCCCAACACCTCTCTCTCTAGCAGAGAGAAACCCTCTGCTTTTAGCAACTTTTTACCTCCAATTGTAAAAGGACTAGTCAAGCATAGAAAAAAAGAGGAAATTTTTCTCTCCCTTAACATTGTAACAGTATTTTGTACTCTGTCAGAAGCTTAATGTCCTCCTATAACTGCATATAACTTTGGAAAGAAGTTCTAAACCATGGTGGTTCTGAACTGCTGATGATTTCTGCTCACTGAATTAATGTTTGGTCAAAGTGCAAGACAGCAAAGGGGAAACCCATAGAGATTTTAACTGATTTCGTTCTACATGTTACTACAGAGCTGATCGCCCGGAACTGAAGCAGAGATGAGAAATACCATGCCTAGCTGCTACAGAATAGATGGCAGGTTCCAGAAACTCTGCCGTACTGACAACATTCAAATTTTTATTGATATCATTCTATTTTTACTGACAGAAATTCAAACAATTCACACTATTCAATTTAAAATGTACTTACACAACTCAAACTGGTTTTGTCCATTACTACATGATCACTCACACAGTGAATGCCAATAAGAATGAAAAACATAAGATCAGGCCCATGTATCCAAAAATTAAAATCCAAAGGTTATATGAAATGTTATACATTTTCTTTGAAAAAAAGTGTTTATTTGTAATGAATTGTGAAATAGACAATGGTAGAGTAAAAATCTGATTATGAGAAACATTGACTGTGAAAATTAAATATAAAACAGACCATAGTTCTTGCATGTCAGTATCTACCTTACTTATATAAAAATCAGGCTCTGCGAGTATACAGAACCTTACATATATGTGGAAATAAGTCAGTGTTATCTTGCCTGATAGGGAATATAGAAAGAAGAGCTGGTTCTGGAAAATTAACCTAGGTATTTTTCCTAAATATGATGAAAATGGCAGGTGTATGTCTTTTTAAAAGAAAATTTGCTGAAATTTCTTGGCAATTCAGATATGCAGAGAGCACAGAAAAAGACATTCAAAAGTCAGCATTTCACTCCTTTTTTTAATTTTTCTGCTGGCTCTGAGATTGCATAAGAGGCAATTGCATAAAAGTTGACAAACACTAAGCTTCATCCATTTTCTGAAAACCCTGTTTCTCTTAGGATCTTCTAATTCAAGTGGGAACACTACAAATGCTGACATTTTGTAATAAAAATGAGTAACTGTATTATGGAAATATATAATAAAGTTTTAAGACTGAACTGTTCAAGTGAAAATGAAAGGTATTTATGATGCAGTGATACATTATCCCACATAACTGCAAGAAGAGATATATTTCTATTTTCATAGGTTAATGGAAATATGGATTATAGGTTCTCCGAATTTTCATTGAAACTGATTTAATTTTGACTGGTTTATTGTTCATTGTCCATGTATCCCAGTGAATCCCAGTTGCAAGAAATCTACCTGTGTAGCGATGAACACCATTAAGATTTGCAAGGCCACACTGGTTGAACCACCATCCAGTGCTATCACTGAAGTTACTGCAGCTCTTTACAGGCTGTTCTTTAATAGTGCACATTGGCCTGCATCCATCATTATCAACATCAAATGTGCTGAAAGGCATTGAATTCTGGTTATCTTCTTTTCTATATCCTCTGAATGCATCACCTAAGTACAAATAGAAGGATAAGAGTCGGTTACAGAGAAACACAGCATTTCTTACTTGTTGCATACCTCGCAAACTTCTCCTATGAATTTATTTGAAAAATAGATTTCTTCAAAAGTGGTTCAAGAGCACCAAATAATGAGCTGGCAATGTGTTAAATGCATAGGAAATAAAAAGTATAAAATACTGAGTAATATGGAAGAAGTTGAAATTCAATGAAATATCTTTATATTGTCGCTTTTAGTGACGCACACCAGCTATGAAGGTAAAGGCTTCTGTCCTCAAAGACAGTGGAAGAAAAGATAAAAGAAATGAAGACAGTTGTTAACTTCAGATTTTCCAGTGATGTGCCCAAAGCTCCAGAGTGAGTCATGAGATAAAACTGAATTGTAAAAACACAGAGGTCAGTGATTACTGGTTCTGTTGTCTTACTAGAGAAATAATGTTTCTTACAAATACAGGTACAGTAAAGCACCAGCACATTTAGAGAATAACTATTACACTGGTAATAAGGAACATTCTGCATATTAATAAATATGCAAAAATAAATTAGAAATAAACAGTGAGACATGGTGTAATACTTAACACAAATCTTTATGCATTTGGTATAGTTATGATGTTAAGGGAGGTCTGGAATTGTAAATTCATCTGTATCTATATCTTAGCCAGTAACTGTTGTACACTGTAGGCCTGATTTGTTCCAGTCCGTTTCTTTCTCTATCCTTTGTACGCCACTGTCTGGGCACTTCTGAACTAACCAAAGCAACAACATCAGGAAGACTTCCATCAACATCAGCAAATTTCGGATGAGATAATGAACATCTAAAGAATTGGACCATTAGATAGATATACACAAACACACACAAAATGCCATGCATATTACATACATATTCTGTGGACTCGAATCCATTAAAATTCCTTTATTTTCTTTATTAATTTTCCCTCTATTTAAGGAGTATTTATTCAATTATTACCCCATTGAATACCTTGAAGCAACAGAATAAAATGATTTCTTATTATGTAAAGATTGATTTTGGCATAACCAATCACTACATCATTAACCATTTATCTGTGTTCATTATGCACCAAATAGAGAAAAACAGATTAGAAATAAACATTTTTAATGTTATCTTAATTAAGTATTGCTCTTTTGAATGCGTTTTTTCAAATTAAGAAAGGGAGCAGCTATCTTTAAATACTCTCAAGGAGGAGATTCTTACCAGCATTTCCTGAATAACGCCCCAAATGGATCTTAAAAGAACATGTTTCATCCTCTATCCAAAATCCATCATACAATGCATAGGCACGCTTGTCATTTTCTGATTCCAAATCCACATAAAGACTGAAACTAGTGGCTTTTTGATTTACTATGTGGAAAATCTTCCTCAGTCCAAGCCAAAATTCCCCTAAAGCAGAAATATATAGTCAATAAACTTCTAGAAACAGCAAGTGTAAAAGAAAAAAAATTTATTCCTCTAGTTATTGTACTTTCCTTCCTGAACCAAGTGTAATAAAAGTTGTCTGATGTCTTTGAAAGACTAATGAAGGCACAGAGTTATCGTCATACTTCACTGGGAAATACGTGCGCATCTGGGCGCATTTTTTCTCTCTGACATTTTTAGAAAATTGTCCACGTGATAACTTCGAAGTGTTCATCTTCAATATACCTTTAGAAGACCACAAAATCTGGATATGCTAAAGATCCACTTGATTAAACAGAATTCAGTAGCATTCCTAAGGGCAATACTGAGAAATGATAAATGTTAGCATTCTATGAAATGCAACAAAACTCAAACCTATTCTTGAGATTTGCTGCGTCTTTAAATCACACTTTTTTCCATGAAAGGTTGCCCCATATGAGCTGCGCTTTTTTATATAGTTGAGAAGTTGTGTGCTTCCGTTGCAATCCCAGTTAAACTGCTGAAAAAACAACTGGTTTTAGACTTGCTGGATGAAAGGTTGCAGTAAAGAAGTCGTATCACAGTTGTGTTGGTATTAGCTACTGAATTATTTCCATTCTGCTTGTAACTGCGCATGCCCTGTGGTGAAATATTACTGATTTTTCTCTGTTTTAAGGAAATATTTCACAAATGTGATTAAAATCAACGAAGGCTTTTTTTTTTTAAATCTGGAAAAAGAGGAAATAAAATTTATACATTATTTCAGAAAGAAATTTTCACAACATTTTAAACACCTCTTGTAAGACTGAGGGCAGGCAATGGCTGAAGACTCTAGTAGGGCGATAGTCATTATTGAGAAGATCACACAATAGGTTTGATTAAAAAAACACTTAAATATAAATAAGACTGTTTAGAAACAAGAACTCTACTCTCTATACTATTAAAAATCCCACACAATTTAGTGGAATGTAGCTCACATAAAGACAGCAGAAACGTTGGGTCCAAAGCACTTTAGAGTATTTAAAATTAATACCAGAAAGGTCACCAAATCCATCCAGATATTCAGACCATGTTCTCTGAAATGGAATGATTCCATCAGTTCTTTTCTGAACCACAGTCCATCCACCTCCTTGAAAATCCATGTCACACAAAACCTAAAATAGACATAGTTATGATTAAGCATTCTTGAAGCAGCTGTTAAGAAGAAAACATTTTAATTAAATAAAGGTGGACTACTAAGAGTTTTCCTAAGCAACATACCTTTCAAATATCTTAAGAAAAAGCTCAAAGAAAATAAAATAATGAAGCTGAAGTATTTTCTTGTATGTTCTTGTTGGACTGCTTGGTTTGGATATTTCCTCAATCAGTAGAAACTGTTGTGTGCAAATGTCTGCTCATATCAGATATAATAAATAAGCTTTGATAAGTATGACTGTGTATTAATAACAGCATGAAGTGGAAGCGACATGCAATGTCATGTATTAATCATGTGAAATAATACCGATATAGGCACTAGCACTGAATATACCTTTGTTTCAGCAAAGCAAAGCAGACACAACTTTTTATGTGTTCTCCCTCACTATCATACCTTATTCTCCAGAAATACTGTGTTTGTAATGCCTGGGAAATGTAGAGCCCTTAATAAAGGTGAGGAAATGGAAAAAGTGATAGCAATAACCCAGTATATAATAATTTATGGAGACTCTATAAACTCTATATAAGAAGGGGCCCCAATGCAGGGGAGTCCCAATGTGAACATTTAACAGCCTGCAACTGACCAGTCCCACTGAATACATAAGATCAACTCTCAGATATTTATGAGTCTTCGCTAAAATTTGTGCCCAATAACATGTCAAATGGCAGTGGTCCAGCTGCCCTCTGCTCTGCTATGGAATATCACATTATGTGGCACATTTTCTCCTCAAGCCCATTTAACTTTAGACACGTAATTGAGTTCCCTAAATTAGGCATCTTATTGCCCTTGTCTCCCCTGTAATCCCCCTCATACAGAGAAATGTGCATTCATAGCGTGGCTCTGGGAAACCAAGATCAAAACCACCCTCTACAGATGTCAGTCACCTCCACTGTCTACAGAAAGGGCCCCGAGACCCTTGCTTGCTCTCCAGGGATTTCAGCTGAGGTGGAATGTATTCAGGTCACTCTGGGTATTTTTCAAGTATGTCCCAGTGCCAGATCTTGACCAGTTCTAACAGGGATTAGAAAGTCTGGGCATCCTAATGTAGAAAAGTGCATATTGCACATTTAGGCACTGCACCACCTAAGCTGTTCAAAGTAGTTCTAGGGGATACCATGCTTAATTAGTTTTTAAAAACAAAGGCTCATTTGTAGGTGTCTCCCGATGTGACAAATATCAGACAAACATCAGAAGAATTAACCTGGGAAGTCCTTATAGCCATTAAGCTACTTGTGATAACAAAAGTTCAGAATATAATGTTGGCCATCAGTAAACCATAACAGTAGGCAAATGCACAAGTGATGGGAGTAAAATATGAATTTTTTGTTCATGTTACAGGGAATGTGCACAATGGAACATGTTTCAGAAAAGAGAGATTTGCAATCTTAGGCAGTTTCTAGAAGTAGAGTCTAGGTGAAAGTCAGTTTAACCCTCAAAAAAATTCTGTCAGTCTGAGCTTCGTATGTTGCACCCCTATTGCCTGTACCAGCCAGAAATTTTTCCTGAATCCAAAGACTTGTTCCTTGGCAGGAACACATCAACATCATATTCAGAACCTCTGTGACTTAACAACAGCTTCTCTATGAACAACAAGAAAGCAACAGGACAGAGCTGCAATGTGATCTAATACAGCCTGGGAATCTTGGATCTTCAGGTAAGTCAATACCGTTGGATGCTTTGAGCAATCCTTGCAACACAAATACCGAATTAATCATAGTAAGGGTCATGTGGATGGAAGAAAATTATGGGCTTTATTCCTTGGAGAATCACATGCTTATTTCAGTCACCCAAGGAGGGTCGAACTGAAATAAAAAGAAATACAGATTATTCCAAAATGAGTATTTAGATGCAAATATCTAAAACTCATGAAAAATAATCCCATTGCCTCATCTGCTGTCTTGAGAAGATGACTGCATGCTTGGCTACTCCTCTCTCTATAAGCCAGAAATACAAAGAGAAGACCACTTGGTCACAATATCAATCTTCAGTCCAGTATAAATCAGTGGGAGTGTTGATAATTCTCAGAAGGAAAAGATTTAGTTCTACATGAAAGGTCATCAGCCAGTTAGATATGGCACCAAAACATACACCAGCTAAGTAAAAATATGAGATACATACACAAAAACCAGTCATCACTGTGTAGTTTCTTGATCCCTTATATGCTGGAAATAATGCAATTTTCTTTCTTAAAGCCTTATAACAGCTAATCCACTTTATAGTTTGTTCTATGTCTCACATCATGGAAGATATGAGGGGCATGACTGTGCCAGGTATAATATAAATTAAATGCGCAGGAGGATGCTTCTACTGAGTATTTCTTCCCTTTCCATCTTTAGTGTGTATAAGCAGTATATTCCAAACACCTTAGTTTGTCTGTCCCACCTTAGAAATATCATTGATCTAAATTTACTCATTGAAAAATGGCTCAGAAAGTGATTATGATTCAATTTTCCAGAAATGAAATTGGTTTTAATTGCCTCATGTTTGAATGCTCAGATGAAAACCCATTTGTGACTAATTTTCTGAGACGACAAGAGCCTGCCACTGCCACTGAAACTGGATATACTTAGAGCTCCTGGAATCAGGTTTCAAGTAGCTTGATTTAAGCATCAAAATATATACTCACTTTTGAAAACGTAAGGATTCAAACATGAAAACATGAGAACAGGATCAAGTTGTCTAAATAGTTTTCTTCATTTATCTGGTATCTTTATGCAAATGATTCTAAAGACATTTTGGGTTAGTTTCAGTTACGTTTAAAGGGCAGCTTATTGCTGAAAAGGTCCTCGTTGAAATAAATTGTTTCACGCTGGCTTTGTTTTCTGTTTTTTTAGTTTCGTACTATGGTTTTCTGCCTCTTTGCATTTTTCTTATTTTGCTAGTCTGCAGAACTTCCAGAACTCTTGGCTATTAGCCCATTAAAATGCATTACAGTTTCTTTTTTATGTTTTAATGTCTTGGTATTTTTGTTCATCTGTCATTTCTCTTGTACCCTTTTTATGCTTCAACACATGGAAGAATTTGCATTAAACAGTTTTCCTTAAAACAACATTCTTTATGGAACAGACATATTTTAGATATTTTTCTCTGAGAACTTTTTGGCACTATCTTTTCAGTTCTGTGTAACATCTACCAGACAAGAAATGAGACACTCATTTAATAAGTGCAGACGTTTCTTCTCATTATTTATTGTTACCTTGTGCTTTTAATCAAATTATTAGGATTTTCCCTTTTGTTTCTTATTCTCCTTAAGGAACCTTTCCACTCATATAACTGATTCTCAGATTCTGGCAGTAACTTCCAACATGGAAAAGTGTCAAAAAATACTTTTGAAGTGAAAGGAACTTTATCATTTCAGATGTATTTGCCAAAAACTGTAAGTGAACTGAGAAATCACTTTTCTCTCATAGATTAGTCATACCATCTCTCAGGAAAAGTAATTTGGGTGAGGTACGAATCCCCCACAATCCAGAAGAAATCCTGGAACAGATGCATTTAGTGCTATGGTTCATCCTGGGGTGAGGCACACAGCATTTTCTTCATACTATAAATATGGTTGTTCTTTGAACACTTCTACCTGTCTTTGCCTTTCTTTTACCTGGAAGAACTTGTGAATGAGTTACAGATCTTTTCCCTGAGCTCACTGCATTGTATAGAGAGAATGACTGATTTTTTCTACCAGCAGTCTGCAGAACCAAGTTCATTTTTTCTTTTGAGTTGCCAGCATACTTCTGAAGCCTTTTCATAACCAGTTTGAGCTCTTTTTTTGTAGCATTTTGTAGGGTTCCAATTGGCTAGAGATAAAGGGATTCATCCTTCCTTTGTATATATAAAGGAAGACTATAAAGTTAGATATTAAATTTTGCTATTTATTAGCTGGCTTAAACTCCACATTTTTTCCTCCAAAAACTAATGACCCCAGCATGTACTGCAAAATTAAAGGTTTGAAAGTACTATATCTGTCTTTTCACTATGCATAAGGACTTCCTTAAGTAGAACAGCCTGAAATGGAAATAAACAGACAAAACAAAGTATTCCTTCTGTTTGTATGGATCTGAATGTCCTGAGCCTGAGGAGATTAACCCAAAACGCTCTTCTCCTAGATGAGCACCATAACTCTGAGCAATTACAGAAAATACAGGTGGTGATAGGAAGCATGACAGCTGCAGTTCGTGCTGAATTTCATCCTTTTTCCTTTGTTTTAATAATGTATATCCTGCAAACTGGATATGAAAACTAAAAGTTTAGATGCCTCTCTATAACTCTCTGTATAACTCAAGACAGTTATAACGATGCTCAGCAAGAGCTAAGCACCCACTCCTCTGCACATCTGCACCTATATTTAAATGCCTATACAATATCATGGTCCAAGCTACAGGCATCCGCAGAGTAACCTCTCAAGCGAAGGCAACACTATCCATCAGGATAACTTAAAAAGCCAAAGGTCACATTTTAGGAGCCAAATGGATCTGTCACTTGGCTCCTCAGTTGTCCATCTCTACAACCGAAAAGAACAACACTTCTCAAGGTCCAAAAGGGGTGCTGGAAAATACCTTGGGTTTTCCTTTTTGGTACATTTTTCACTGTATATGAAAACTGATTATAGGATCTTATGACAGAGATTAACTTTCTTTGTAGAAAATTAGAAACTCATCAAAATTATAGTAATGGCAGACACATTTGCATGATTTAATACATTTCTTCCTCATCTGTTGAGAAATTGTCAAGGAAAACACTTTAAATCTATTAAATATATTCTAAGTGCATATTCTCAAGCAAATTCTGACTATCCTGAGAGAAAAATTTATTACCTCAAAAGGATAATTTGATCCTTCTGGATGGATAATGTACAGACCAGTTGGAGTTTTTGAAACTGAACCAACGGTATCTTTAATATCAGTGCAATCCAACCCTAGAGAACAAAGTATTTGATGAATTTCATTAGCAAAATATGTTAAAAAACCAAATACAGCTTAAGCACAGAAATATTACTTTTCTTGGTAACGTACGAATGATTTCAAATAGCATTTTCCTGCCATGCAAACTTTAAAATCATGTTTTGTCAGGAATTTACATTATAAATGAAAATTCTCTGAACTCCATTAAGCTCGGAAAGAAGTATAAATTATATTGTATAGAGAAATTTCTTTCTAATCTTAACAGATATGATACAGAAATTAAAGATTATGTACCTGTGTTATTTTATGTATTTTATTTGCGTAACACTTGTACTGAGAAAAAGACATATTGTCTCGGGAGGGATGTCTTTTTCCTGCAGATATTTGTATTTATACTGGTAAAAGCCCTTACATCATAATGTATACTTAAAAAACCCTTTGCTTCTAAGTGTTAAGCCAGGTCTGCGTTAAACATACTCGAACAAGCAGTTTCTACGGCCAGGAGGACTGCGTAGAGGTAGTTCCCTTTAGTTGGGATGGACGCTACAAAAAAAGATTAACTGTCCAGTGTACCAGTGACTTTTGAAGACGCATATTGCAAATGCAGAGCACGCTTCATTTCACTGCAAAGTAAAGTGCCATTTAGCAACATCAGATCACTTACGAACTGATGATCAGACTTGGCATTTTGCATAAAAATCAACAAGATGCTAAACAGGATGCCCAGAATTATCAGTTGCAAATGATTTAAAGCAGTCTCTATGATGACATTCTTAAACAGTTCACAACTTTTCCAGAGTTTATATGTTACTAACACAGAATAAGTACTGTAAATGTTATAATTGCTTACCTTTGCTTTAATTAGTTTTTTGTCAATATACAAAGACAAAAAGGGAAGAGGTCAAGGCTAAATGCAAAAAATACTTACCATGAGATTGAACTGCTTTGTAAGGAAGTGTATCCAAATGCTTTCTCAAAACTTCTGCGTTCAAAAGAAGAAGTCTGTTCATGAGTTCATTTACCTGCAAATTCAAATAAAAGATCTTTAATTAGGTTGCAATGAGGAATTTTACATTTCTAAAGATGTTCTTTTCGACTCCTAGTAAGTATAAGCTGAAGTTCATTTTTGTGAGGTGTTAGTGATTCGTACCTTCATTCAAATTCAGAAAAAGTCCTTCAGCTTGATTAAGGCTTTTTATCTGTACTGAGTGATGCACAGTGTTTGTAAACTACTATCAGAGTTAACGATAATATAATACACCATCTGCACAAATACGACAGGACTGGAGACAGCAACCAATGTGGAGGAACAGTCCTCCACGTACCCTGTTGCCATGTATGCCACTGAGTTGTGGACCAGGTGATGCTTATCACTCCTTGTAGAAATGGAACTCACACACCCTAACCGAGGTACAAGGAATGGTGATAGAGACTGTAATTCTACTGTTTTAATGACAATATAAATGCTTAATTTTCCTCAGTTAGACAGTACCTGTAGTGATAAATATTAAATAAAAAATCTTTACAATAAAGAAAAAAGTACCTGATTAGAAAGGTAATCCAAAGAAGACTGTTGATCATCCATCATGTTTCTTACTAGTTTTTTTGTACTTCTTGCATATTCAACAAGAGAGTTCTGCAAATTTCCTTTAAAAGAAATATGTCCATCCACTTTGTTATCATAAATCTAGAAATATTCTTGACTTAATGACAACACACTTATTTATGATATCTAAGTGAATATTGAAGGTGTTTAGCCTTAAGGGTACCTAAAAGTGTATTACAGAGACCACAGATTAAAGCCAAAGATGCTAAAAACTTCAGCCTTGCTGGTTGCACTGAAGACATCTTAAGAAGTGATGGCTCTTCTTAAGATTTGAAGAATAATTTCATCTTATCCTTGGGGAACTTGGATGACCAGTTAATGGATATCACAGAAATACAAATGCAAATTATAAAAGACAGATATTTAAGGCTTCCTGTCATCCTACATTTACTCGTTCATTCTGCTACTCCTGGTTTTTGCCCTGATGCTAAAAAAAAAAAAAAAAAAAAAAAAAACACTTTAGCACAANGTTTTTCCACAGAAGCAAAAAAAAAAAAAAAAAAAAAGTAAACCTGTTTGGGCAATTAATAATACACATGAAAAAATAATATGGGAAAAACAAGAATTTTAGCCATTTTTTCTGAGGTTGTATAGTTCGTCAAGGCAGTGAATAGAGAATGTCCTGCATAAATATCTATAAAAGGCAAGCTGAAGTATAGATTTCCTCCCACTTTAACTAACTAACTAACTCCCACTTAACTCCCGACACCTAACTATGATGTTTAAATGATGGACAGACACCCTACTCTTCCTGTCTAACAGAGAGAGCTGCCAACATTCAGAGGGTAACACAGATGTAGGTGGGCTGAGCTGCTGCCTGGATTCGCTTGTCTTCACCAGTGATTATAAAGAGAGATAAGGATGAAGATACTTTAACTTTGTCACACCAGCTGCACCCCAAAACCACGGCACCACAAGTTTTCTGAGCAGTACTCAGTCTGGGCAGCAGGGTCAAAGGCTGTCACAGGTGCTCACGAAGATTAAAAAATAAATTAGCACAGCATAGCGTAGCATAGCAGAGGATTGCAGAGCGTGGCATTGCATAGCTTGTCGCTGAGAGTATTCTTTATGAATACATACTGCACATGTAATGTTTTTCCCCTCGTAAAATTTTAGCTTGAACATCACATGGTACAAGGCATTGTTCTTTTTGTTTTGAAATATCTGCAGATTTATTTTTCTCTTCTGCCTTGAGTGGTTCCTCCACAGCTCCAACATTCCTTGTGCCCTGTTGTACCAAACAATGGAGGGGGGAAATAAATTGATCATAAAACATATATAAAATAGCTCATTCTGCCAAAATGAAGCAGATTTCTCCATGCGTCTTCCTTCAAAACCTGTTTTTTTCAAGCTGTATCAAGTGATAATTGACAGAGCTGAGACCCAGACTTAGCCATACCTCCCAAGAGAAAGAATGTCGGAAGTAAAGAATAACCTCTACAAATTTAAAAAATACCACCAACATTTCTGGTAAAGTATTCTACCTGTGAGCACTGTGAACTGGAGGCAAGAAATTGCAGATCTTGCATTTAAGAAGCACACATTCTAGCAATCGCCACACCCAACAGACATCTCAAATGCTAGCAAAGTTATTTTCCCTAGAAAGGAGCAGGCTTTTGGATTTACCGCATATTAGCAAAACACTTTCACTCTTGAAAGTCCGTAAATTAGTTACTTAGACTCTGATCATAGAAATACTTGCACAAGTTATCAATCTATGCACACAAGCAGTCCCAAGCAGATTTGCAGACAAACCCAACATTAAAAAAATATTTTAAATCCTCTTATAGAGGAAAGAATAAAGGGATACATTTCATAGGCATACAATTATCTGAAATAGTAACAATAAAAGCATTGGTAAAAGTAGTTACACCTATTAATGTTCTCTTAAAATAATATTTTCATATTTAATATTTTATCTTCCATGGTGTCATTTGACATAAGATAAGAGAATGCCTCTGACTCGTCACTTAAAGAAATGCAAAAAGTAATTCCTGAAATATGGGTCATTTTAAAAGGACTAAGAAACACATTGGCATTTGAGTCATTGTTTTTTAATTCTATAATCTCAGCAAAGCATTGTAGTGTGTTCATATACTATATTTTCAAATGTAAACAGGATCCCTAGAAACTTAAAAGATTTTAATGAAAAAGAAAACTTATTTAGACTTGAATACATCTTCAATATAATTGTTCTCTTTTCCTGCTTCAGGTTTCTCTTTCTATTGGCATTACATTGGCAAAGCACTGAACAGGTTTTTTCCTGATTTTTGCTTTTAAAAAGTGAAAGTAAAAATTACATAAAACTGTTTACAAGGAGGTTTTACCAAAAAAAAAAAAAAAAAAGACTTCTGAGTTATTACTGTAATTGTATGTTGTGTCTGGAGTCAAATGCTAAAGAACTAAAAGAATATGTTTCTTTAATTTTGAAATAAGCACAAAATAAAGGAAGAAAAAGTCTCTAAGTTATAAATAGATCATTTGAAACTTATAAACAGATCTCTTGAAACTATGATTTGTTCCAGGGCTTTATCACAGCCACTCACCAGATGTTCAATTAAATACTGTCAAGCACATATTTTTAATCAATATTTATTTTTAACAAAAGCCAACGTGAAACAGGCAATTAAATCTGACCTCAGCAATTCAAGCAAAAATAATGGTTACTCTGCATTTACAGTCATGCAGATGAGATTAAAAATATGGCCTAACAACTGAGCTGTGATGAAGGACATTAAGACAAAAATGTTCTAATATACCGAATTCCTACAATATCAATGTAGTTTCTTTTCTCTATCTGAAAATACCTGATTCTTCTGCATTTTCCTATCTGAATAAAGCAATCTGCATTTTAAAAAATCTGTCACTTTTCTGAAAAATCATTCATTTACATTCATTATCTTATCTAAGCAAAGTAATTGAAAATCTTACCGTAGATGAACAAGGCTTGACATTACTTATGACAGTCTCTCCTAAACTGAACAAAAAAATATCAAGACAAACCAGTAAAGTTACCCTAAAGCAGTTCATCTTTTACTTGAAGAAATGCAAACGTTTTGACGGGTTTCAAATTTCTGTGGAAAGGCTTGTATGCTATGAAGCCCTGAGTAACTATTTGGGAATGTCTACAGCACAAAGAGCAGCCAACACATCACTCCTTTAACGCCTGGATGTAATAAACCACATTTCAATTGCACGGTAGATTTTATATGCTACTGCTTGTATCCTGAGAGCAATTACTGCTTATCACATTTATGTGACACATCATTGTAATAAAACTGATTTTCTTACACACTATTTTTGAGTATTGGTATATATTTGGTATTGAGTAGTCTGAGCTACTTGAAATGTTTTCAGCTTTTTACAAAGGTTTTTATCACTAAAATGAAGGCATTTACATTGGTGTCATGGTAGTGCACTAGAACTGGCTGTGGAGGCGATTTTAGAATATGTCCTAAAAGCAAATTCTAAATAGAAAACTGAAAAGCATTACTTTAAAATAATAGTTTGGGTTACATTGAAAATTGTTTACCAGGAGGACAATAGCAGCCTCTTAGTCTCACTGGTAACCCATTCTTAGGAACAGAAGTATTGAGAGTGGGACAATCATTCCAATACAATGATTTTTACCCCTGAAAAATGTCAAAGTACAAGAGAATGTTCTGTAAAAGATTAAATGTAGTCCACAGAAACGTAAATAAAGCTATTTAAACTTACAGTTTCCACATACTCAGATCCACTATTTTTGTATTTTAAAAACTGGATCTGAGATTTTAACCAAAAAGCAAAATATTTGGAAAGTTTATTTGGAAAATTCATAAAAGTCCAAAGATTTTCAACTCCTCATGCATGTTAGAGAATTTAGTTTGTGATCTGGCTAAATGAATGAAACCTCAGCTTCTAGTCTACTACTGGGAGACAGACTGTCTAGAGGATCATCAGACTACACCGTTCAACATCCCCTCACACTGGTACAGCCAATGTTCCAAATTGGTCTTGATACAGTGGTTCATCTCCATCCCTCTCTGAAGTTGGAATACACTGGAAATAGCTTTTGCTACAAGGAGATTTGAAAGCAGTTGGGAGAAGGTGGTTAATACAGCTTTATATCCAGATTTTAATATTTTTTTTAAGCATTTTTAAATCAAATGTTTTCCTTCAAAATCAGTAGCTAAAGGGCACTAAGAACCTGTACCTGGCCTCTTCCTGAGAGGAACACATTCAACTGCCTATGAAATTTTTAACAACTTTAGTTCTTCAGTATCTCTCAAAATAAAATTTTTAATTTGTTCTAAAGTACTGCATGGCACATTATAGTTTTCCAAGATAAGGGTTACTAGAATTTAACTACTGCATCAGTTGATGCCGTCTTAAAAATATGCCAGTTGTGATCCGCAGTGCAGTCTCAGGGAGGTAAGAAGGCTGAAAAGATTTTCGTGGCTATCCATATATGACATTAAGGGGGAATGAACAGTTTTTATTCCTCTTCCTATGCACAGAAATAGGAAGAGGAGACAAATTTCAAGGTTAAAATGGTCAGAACCTTGGCTGAACTCCTCCCGTGCAGTTGCCTACACGGTTAAACTGAAGCTTGGAAGAAAGTTAAAGGGCATTAGCAGATTAATCCCCCCTGGAACAAGAAGGAAAGAAACATGTGTTTCTGCAGCAGCATACCTATGCTCCAGCCTTGAAATAAGATTTGTAATAAATCACAAAGATTTAAGAGCTGATCTTTACCCTTCACTGGAATATCAGTCACTAGCCCACAGTAAAATTTATGAAACTTCTTTCAAACCAGCTGCCAGAGTGGGACCTTCCATTTTGGAACCAGTTGAGATCAGGCTGCTTGCTGTCCGAGTAATCATACAGTTCTGAAATACATGGTCCTCAGCTAGTCACCTTCTCATCCCAGTCTGAAAGACGTGAGGTTACTCACCAGCAGGAATTATCTAATAAACCTAAAGGAGGGCTATGAAGTAAGGAAAACTAAAAAAGGGAAAGACAGGAAAATATATAAAGAGTATTCTTAATTCTAAATTTCAGAAGGTATCGAAGTTTAAGCTGCAAGTTGTACTAGATAAGATCAAAATCTGCAGTAAGTCTAAGGAAGCTCAAATTCTACCAATGTGAGCTGACCATGATCTTGAATCTTGACATGGCTCAAATTTTGCAGTTGTTTCCCAGCTCTGCTTCAGTTCTGTTTGGGTGACTCAGTTCTCCATACTGACAAAGCCTTCTACTGCATCTAAAACGAAACACTGCATTTTATCAGGCAAACTGGGATTTTAAAAGTGTGGGGGGGTTGAAAAGCACGTGGTAGTAAAGCGACAACCTGTCTTCAACCTGCAACACACAGAGTTCAGAAGAGGTGGTGACTTTGGGGCTGCTATTCTGAACTAGAAGTGAAAGACTCCCATTTTGGGGTCATCTTCTCAGCTGTGGTAACTGGGATATTATAAATATTAAACACATCTGGCAACTGCACATCAGTGATCTTGACTGTAAAATAATAGTAACACCTACTTCACAAGCTGCGCTACAAATATGTAGGGGGTTCTGCAGAGAAAAGTATTTTACAAATGCTGAGTACTATTTTTACCCTTCTACTCAAAGACATACAACAGCTGTGCACTGAAAAACAGAAGAATTGGTTTAAGCTCAAATACAACAGCCAAGAAACGTCTTGCCAGGAAATCACCAAGGCATTTAGCCTTCTGCTGACAACTCATCGGAGGCATGGCAATATCCCAAGACAACACACCCTGCTTTGCCTGAAAAAAGTTTTTCAGTCTTAGTAACAAATTTCTTTTTTTTTTTTTACTTTATGTAACTTTATTTACTTTTTTATATACATTTTTTGTATAAAATTTTATAGAATTTTACATATTTTATGCATCTATTTTTTTTGCATTGAGATTTCTACACCTTATGGTTAAAAAAAAAAAAGTTTATCCTGTTAGCTCCAAGTCTTTACCCTCAACAGATTTAACAGACGTCTGCACAGAGCTCTGCAAACCCACAAATGGGCTCAGGGAGGCGTTTCGTTTGCCCTGCAAAACTAATGAGAAACGCGTTTGTTCAGATACCAGTTTTTTGAATAA
>VYZM01021729.1:180426-196946 GCA_013398915.1 Dromas ardeola
GACAGTGGCGAGGGTGAGGCGGCCCCCGCCCTGCCCCGCCGCCAGGGGTCGCCTCAGGAAGGGCGTGGAGTAAAACTGGTACGTTGGGTTTTTGAAACTGGTGTAGAAACGTTGACTTCTGAGGCAGTCATCTTTGTTTTCCCTCTCAGAGAGAGATACTGCCGCTGGGAACTGTGTTTTCCATGCTAACTTGGGGATCCTTACTTTTTTGAATTTAAGTAATAATAAATACTGACACAAGTTCAAAGCTGCACCTGTGCAGTGCTGCTTAAATCGTGGCTGAAGTGAGGCAGGACAGATCTTGCACTGTGGAGAGCTTTATCTTGCTTTGTGGAGAGTTTTTATCTGGCAATATTAGCAAATTTTAGTGTAAACAACTAATCCTTTAGACTGGGGAGAGGCGGTTTTTACTATTTTCCCTGTGATAAATGTTTCCATGTGTTACAGATTTAGATAATAACAGCAAAATTCAAATAGACATCATAAAGGTCCGTGTTTTCATTTGCTGATACCATGAAAGATGAGTGCAAAACTTCTGTCAAAGCCACTGTAAACAGTAAAATGCAATTACATTTTTTCTGGATAAGCATAAATTTAGGTGTGACCATAACAGACATTTGTGGGACCAACAGTTGTATACTTAGTCAAAAGGCGTATCAGCATTTTGTATCTCATGGATAAAGTTTGCCCTTTCCTGAAAAGGTCTGTAAAGTCAATCACACGGGCTTTTAATCTTTTAATGAGCTGTTTGATACAGTTTCCATTGTCCTTAACACAATGCTAGGGACAGAGCTTTAACATTTCATTTTGAATGGGATTTAGAAGAAGAACGTCAGGCATTGAAAGAAGATCAAAAAATATGTCGGAGTAGGGCACAGAAATATTTGATAGAGACAAACAGAAGAAGAAGGTAAGTAGGGTTCCTTTGGTGGCAGACTGTAAAAAAAAAAAAAAACATGAGTCAAAGCCTTGAAACAGCTAGTATTTCTACTATTTGCACGTTCACATTGTTAAATAGCCTTACTACTTTGTTCTAGAGGAATCTAGGCTAAAAAGCTTAAAAGCTTCACCAATCCAATTTCTTGCTATAAGACAAATAAAAACTGAACAATATTCTGAGTTACTTGCTACTTTTTGGAAACTCACTGTAGTCACCTCGTATACAGTAAAGTAGTGCTTTCATTTGATGGATCTGCATTTCTAATATTATTCTGGTTTTTATTAGCTTCAATGGATGTGTGAAAAATGCATTCAGATGTGCAAGTACAGCTCTGCAGGCAAGCAGTTTTCATTGCCTTCTGAAGTGTACGCTTATCCATCTGCATGGCATGTCAGCTGCATGGCCTCCCCGACGTGGTGGGGCTTTGTGGTCCCACTTCCCAATAAAAACAACACAGTCTTTCTAGTAGAGGATTACATTTCTAATAAAGTTATTCTTCATTGACATTTTAAACAGAGCTTTGAATCTTCAGCCTTTCTGCCTGCATGACAATGCAAAGTCATGAAATATTCTGTGGCAAATGGATTAAGTAAATACATTGAGATGTTCCAGTGAAGTGCTGTAAGTAGTTTAATGGGCATAGGGTTTTTCCCCTAGCCTTGAGGTCGTACTCACACATACAGGAGACTAGGCTGTGTATGCTGTAGAGGCAGGTGGGTTCCTCCCTGAGACAATTCAGAGCAAGCCCCCAACCTCAGACCAGCTTCTACGGTACTTGTTTACTTACTGAAGTATGTTGATAACTCATAAGAGAAGCAATAGATACTGTTTATACTGCCATTTTAGCTTGACAGTATGTGCTGTTAGCATATGTTTTGAAATATAAAGAAAAATGGGAGAGAAAGTATAATCACCTGGGAGTGATTAGAGACAGTGTGCGACCCACAACCTTTGCAAATAATAAACTGAGTCTCAGCTGAAAGATTAAATATCTTATTTAGTTTTCTGGAACAGTACTGCTGTAACACTACAGCTCTCAGATGAACACTGTTTATTGTATTACTGGTCTTGAAATATTATACTCCAATGTAAAAGCAAATACCAGACAGCCTGCGTATTTTTGATAGACTGGTATAGTTAAACTATTGCTCATTGATACATAAATACATTTCCATATGAATTTTATTGCAGCCTTAAGAAACACAGTATCAACCTGAGTTACTCAGGTGAGCCAGTTAAGAATTTAGGTATGGTATTCATAAAATGAAATTGTTTCCATTCGTGATAATTGAGAATGGCATAACTATAAGCATAATAAGCAGTTCAAATGGAAGTCTGTGGTGACAAGTCTTCCCCTAATAACTGAAAAGGAGTTAGTTGTCTATTGTTAGAAAGGTAGTAAGAGCGTACAGTGTTAATAAGCTGTGAAATATAATTCAAAATTAAGTGTCATTGCATATATGGAGAAAAGTAATTTGGAAATAAAAAGTTCCTTGAAATTGAATATTTTTTCCTGACAGTTATGCAAGTAGGAAGCGATTTATCTTGTAATGGATTAGCCATCAGGTCATGTGTCAAATCTGTGTATGAGC
This sequence comes from Dromas ardeola, assembly GCA_013398915.1. Lineage (NCBI taxonomy): Eukaryota > Metazoa > Chordata > Aves > Charadriiformes > Dromadidae > Dromas > Dromas ardeola. The sequence goes on from VYZM01021729.1 coordinate 182,959, forward strand.
CAAGATCCATTAGCTTCGTAACACATGTAAAGGTGTTAGCTATGATGATGGTTTCTAACGGGTCGCATGACTTTCTTAAGCTTCACATTCTCACCTGGCAGCACCCTAAGTTCTCCCTGACAGGGCTTACAGGCATATATTAGAAGTTGTTCTTCGCACTGCTGTTTTATAATTTCAAAACTGAAATTGGTTCTCTCATATTTTTTTATTTCAATATACGGAGAGTAGACATGAGTGCACTGTGAAGTATGATGGTTTGTTTTCTACTTCTAACCTTCACACAGAATGGTTGAGGTTGGAAGGGACTTCTCAAGGTCATCTGGTCCAACTCCCCTGCTACAGAAGGGCCATTTAGAGTTCATTGCCCAGGATGACATCCAGACAGCTTGTGAGTATCTCCAAGGATGGAGACTCCACAACCTCTCTGGGTAATCTGTGCCAGTGCTCGGTCACTCTCACGGTAAAAAAAAGTGTTTCCTGGCATTCAGAAGGAGCATCCAGTGTTTCAGTTTGTGCCCATTGCCTCTGGTCGTGTCAATGGGCACCACAGAAAAGAGTCTGGCTCCGTCTTCTTTTCACCCTCCCTTCAAGTATTTATATACGTTAATAAGATCCCCCATGAGTCTTCCAGGCTGAACAGTCGCAGCTCTCCCAGATTTTCCTCATAGGAGAGATGCTGCAGTCCCTTCACCGTCTTTGTGGTCCTGGACTCTCTCCAATCTGTCCATGTCTCTCTTGTACTGAGGAGCCCAGCACTGGACATAGAACTCCAGGTGTGGCCTCACCAGTGTGGAGCAGAGGGGAAGGATTACCTCCCTCCACCTGCTGGCAATGCTTTGCCTCATGCAGCCCAGAACACCATTTGCTTTTTTTGCGGCAAGGGCCCACTGCTGGCTCATGTTCAACTTGGTGTCCACCAGGACCCCTAGGTCCTTTTCTGCAAGGCTGATTTCCAGAGGGGTGGCTCCCGGCATATATTGGTGCATGGGGTTGTTCATCCCCCCATGCAGGACTTTGCACTTCTCCTTGTTGAACTTCATGGGGTTCCTGACAGCCCATTTCTCCAGCCTGTTGAGGTCCCTCTGGATGGCAGCAGGACCCTCTGATGTATCAGCCACTCCTGGTTTCATGTCTTCTGCAAAGTTACTGAGGATACACTCTGACCCATCATCCGTGATCATTAGTGAAGATGTTAAATAGGACTGGGCCCAATATTGACCCCTGGGGTACACCGCTAGTTATTGGCTTCCAACCAGACTTCATGAAACTAATCACCAACCTCTGGGCCCAGCCATTCAGCCAATTTTCAATCCACCTCCCTGTCTGCTCATCCAGCCCGTTCATCAATAGGATCTTAGGGGAGACAGTATCAATGGCTTCGGCATTAGGAATATGCAACTTCTGACAAGTTGTGCTCAGTTAATTGGTTTATTGATAAAAGACAAAAGCATTACTTTCACAGAAAAGTGCAAGTATAGCTTTGGAAAGCAAAGTCACAGTAACTTAAGTCACATATCTTTCTCAAAGTGAATACGTAGAGGAACCCATAGTCGTATCTGATGCCATCAGTTTCTTTGCATCTTTTGTACTGGCCAGGCTCCTTAGTTTTGTGTTAACAGCAGTGCTTCAACATAGTGAACAATCAGCCTACTGATTATTTTTACAGAAGTTGCCCTAATATCAAGAAAGTAATTCCTTTATTGTCTCAGTAATACGCAAAGTTGCAATTTCAGGATCAGTTTAAGAATTAAATATGCTCTGGGGCAGTAGCTGACAGATATTTTGTTTAAATAACAGTATTCCAGAAATAAGAGCCACTGATTAAGTAAATGAATAGGGTATCATATTCCATGTTTATACACTGCAGTCCTTTTTAAATACCAGCTGCCGATTTGCTGGGAACCGCAGCCATCCCGCTGTTATTGCTGGAGGCAAAACGTGTATCCCATTTTACTGTGATGTTACTGGCTGCAGGTAGTTGGTTCATTCTGGAAATGCAATTGTCTATATGCATTTTTAAATAAACCTTACAGTCCGCTATCTTGGTTCAGCGTTTTGAATTACCTTGAAATCTAAATAGCTAATCCATCTGTTATAACTGGGGAAGGAAATGCTTTCCCAGTTTATATCAGTTTCCAATCTATTCCCATTACGGTTGTTTTTTTCCAAAATATTTTTTTTTCAACATATGCACAAGTATTGTGCTCCATCTACTGGCTGATTATCATTGATTATTTAATAAAAGCTCTTTAAATTACTCATCAGTGTTGTTGATGCAGACCAAAAAGCAGTCTAGTGCCAGAAATGGGAGAAAAATGTTAGAAATCGGTAAACAGAGAGGGCAAAGTGTTAAGAATTTAGTATTGTTTTCTACATCAGAATGAAACTGTGCAAAGTAGTGGTCCCTGTAACCATGTAGGCCTGTAATCCAGTATTGCCATTTCTGGTAACAGGACACAGGATTGTGCTGAATTCGCGAGGTCTCAGGGCGGATGCTTGCCAAGCTTGTACTCTCTGAACTTTTCTTGACCTGCCCGCAGCTTTGTTTTGCTTGGTTTAGCTGTAACAGCAATTTCTCTAATTGACCAGGTGTCTGTGGCTAATTTATTTTGCCTTTGTTTATCTTTTTATGGTATGACCATAGTTTTATATAGATAGCAGTAACAAGCAGTTATTCTATGACTCTATAACTCTAATATAATGTTGTAGTGTAGGAAATACAGGCCTGGTACGATTGCAGAGGCCTTGAGAACTGGAGGTGCAGGATGCGGCGTAGAGGAGTACAGGCGGCGGATGAAAAGAGATGGCGCAAAGGCTTGGTTGCTGGAAACCCCACGGCCAAAAACAACTCACCGATAGTCAGTCAAGGAATAGTATGTAATATATGCAAAAGGCACCATTGTATGTAATATTTGGAGGTACTGTGGAGCTGCAGATTGATAAAGAGGGAGCAGAGGTGCAAAAGCCTGTTGGTAAATATAAAAATAACTCCAAGTGGATCTTGAGGTGAGGCAAAAGAAAGCATTAACATGAACATCGTATTGCTCCTGACAAAGGGACTCCAGATGCTGACAACTCACCATAACACCCCAGTTCCATCAGAATGAAACAACCAGCCTTGGGACACAGAAGAGCAATGGAAGCATGAGCGTCAGGAAAAGGGGTAGAAACTCTGTGTGTGAATAACAATTCAAACTGTATTATCACTATTATTTAGGTTTTCTCTGTATAGAAGTATTCTAAGTGTATTATAATGGGATTGAGTGCACCCTCAGCAAGTTTGCTGATGACACCAAGCTGTGTGGCACGGTTGGCATGCTGGAGGGAAGGGATGCCATCCAGAGGGACCTGGACAGGCTTAAGAGGTGGGCCCCTGTCAACCTCATGAAGTTCAACCAGGCCAAGTGCAAGGTCCTGCACCTGGGTCGCAGCAATCCTGAGCACCAATACAGGCTGGGCAGAGAATGGATTGAGAACAGTGCTGAGGAGAAGGACTTGGGGGTGTTGGTGGATGAGAAGCTCAACATGAGCCAGCAATGTGCCCTCGCAGCCCAAAAGGCCATCCGTACCCTGGGCTGCATCGAAAGAAGTGTGGCCAGCAGGTCAAAGGAGGTGATTCTGCCCCTCTACTCCACATTGGTGAGACCCCACCTGGAGTACTGTGTCCAGCTTTGGTGTCCTCAGCACAAGAAGGACATGAAGCAGCTCCAGAGGAGGACCACAAAGATGATCAGAGGGGTGGAGTACCTCAAGTACGAGAACAGAGAGAGTTGGGGTTGTTCAGCCTGAGAAGAGAAGGCTCCGGGGAGACCTTATAGCGGCCTTCCGGTATCTGAAGGGGGCCTACAAGAAAGCTGAAGAGGGACTTTTTACAAGGGCATGTAGTGATAGGATCAGGTGTAATGGCTTCAAACTAGAAGAGGGTAGACTTAGATTAGATACCAGGAAGAAATTTTTTACTGTGAGAGTGGTGAGACATTGGAATAGGTTGCCCAGGGAAGTTGTGGAGGCCCCATGCCTTGAAGCACCATCCAACCTTCAACGCCAGGTTGGATGGGGCTTTGAGCAACCTGGTCTACTGGGAGGTGTCCCTGCCCATGGCCGGGGGGTTGGAACTGCATGATATTTAAGGTCCTTTCCAACCTAAACCATTCTATGCCTCTATGATTCCATGATTATTTTTTTTTGTAACAATTATATCTGGATTAATAGGGATTAGACTTTTAAGATTTTAATTATGCTAACAAAAAAAAATTCTTTATACCTTTATATAAGGTATGGTTACTTTTTGCCCATAAATAACGTTTGGAGTGTAACAACTGGTGGATAGTGTGGGCAACCCTCCTGTGAACATGTAAGGCAGCCCTTTGTCAGCCCTTACGGCATTGTAAGGGTCAGTCCTTCTGAAGCCCTTACAGCAATTTGGGGCTGTCCTTTTGTCTTCATCATACGATAATTGGAGAACATGAAGGAACAGAGTTAATATGCATCCCTGTGGTTCTGGTAACTATCTCACTTAAACAAAAAAATTGATTTATGGGCAACCTCTGCAGATACTTTTAAGGATACGAGGTGTGTTTCCTGTTTGCCCATGAAGGGGATTTTGAGTGTGACACCCCATTCTAGCCTTTTCTTGATCTTGCTGTAGTCATTAAGCACCCTCCTACCTCAATTTTAAAATTACTGTGCACTGGTTTGCAAACATGCTATGGCAATGGATGAATAATATCAACTTATTATCAAAAGGTTCATTTCATAGCATTCCACATGCACTGTATGTATTCCTTTTTTTATTTTCATCCAAGGTAGTAGGAAGCATTTAGTCCACCTGTGAATGTAGCATCCATCACTTCACCATGAAGATAATTTAATAAAATTAACCAGGAAATAGTTCCACCATCTGTTCATACTGTTTTTAACATAAAAATGCTTTCCACGTAATGTCTGTGTATGTGAAACTGCTAAGTATTTTAAGTTTCGTATTCCAATTTCACTATAAGCATTTTGGCAGCCATTTCAAAAATTGCTGCACTGCTGGGTTGTTTATAGTAGACAGAAAAACTGGGTTAAAAAAACACCGGTCAGGAAATTCTTGTGCTAACTCTCCATCTTGAAGCCTTACTCTTTTGCCAATGTTACATCTGTGATATGAACCTAAGCTGGTGGCTTAAGGAGAGAGGATGAACAAACATTTGCTTTAACTGTTTTTCTGTAGGATGTCAATGTGCATTTGTAAAATTATTTATTTTACATCATACACCTGGGTGTCACACTTTACATTCTGCGAGGTCAAGAAGTTAATGATGCAGGCTTCATTGCATATCTTCAGTGCATTTCCTTACATTTAAAATAAGATCCATTCTCTCCCTCATGTCTTAATCCAAACCAAATAGTGATTGTGATGAGCTGTGGTGAAAAAGACCTCTTGCATCAGCATTTGGACTTGCCCATTTCCAGCTATATGGAATGTGGAACAAGAGTCTTTTTTTAATGCCAGATATTAAGAATGTGGAAGAGCACAGCTAAGTCATACTCCAAAATCATTTAAAAAATAAATAAATAAAGGCTCTGTCAGAATTTACTCTTTCCTTTTTGGAGTTATACTCTGGAATTACTCCAGGTGCAAAGTTGTAGAATTTCCCACATGTCTGAATTTAACAACTGCAGTTCAACTGAAGGCCTTCTTGAGCAGCTTCAAGAAGTATTAAGGGTATCAAGAAGAATGCATTTAAAGTACTTACTAGGATAAGTAAGCCTGTTTCCTCTGTTGTGATTTTCCTATTTCTTTAGTCAGGATAAAGATGTAAAATATTGCGGATTTCTGTATCAGATATTAACGTGAGCGAAATACAGAAATACTGAAAGTTGACTATGAACTCTAGTTCTATTTTTTTTAGTTCTAACTTCTGGATTGTATGAACAATTAAAGTTCCTGTGAAATTTTAACCAAATTGCAATAAGACGTTTCATGTGAATGGAGTTCCCTGCAGATTTTTTCTGGTTTTGGTAACTGCTTGTTTGGCTTCACCTCATGCCTCAAGTGAAGCCATTCCTGCTTGCTGAGAAACTGAAGTTTGCAAATGAGACTTGTAGTGTTGGGATCATATTTTAGTTTGTTTTTCTTTGCATAAGTCAATCTTCTGTCTTATCCTTCATTTGAAGCTGTAGAGTTTCTCTAGAGTTTCTGTAGAGTCTCTAGAAGAAGCGTTACCTCAAATTGTAGAAAATCACCTGAATTTTTGAAAGTGTAACTATTAAGTGTCATTTGCAATAAAGCAGTTGTTAAAATAACATGTAAGCTACCGTCTGTATACATTGCAGGATGTATTCTCAGCAGTTCTTAGGATCCAAGACAATTGTCAGGAATACTGCTGCTGGGATGTTTGGAGCTTTCTGAGGGGAATGTACTTCCAAAGTAGAAGTGGTAATTGCTTATGCTGCTCACTGGCATTTTGATTTCTGACCTCGGAGAACATTAATCCAGAGTGCTATATACATTAGCAAAAGTAGTGGATCCTTTTGCACATTTTGTCTCTTTTCGTATGCTGCACCACTGTCTTTCTTGAGCTTGACATTGGCAATATTGGAGGTGTCGTACTGCAGAAAAACAGCTTCCAATTTCCCCTTATGATAAGGGGAGGAGTTTTAAGGTGCGCTCATAATGGTGGCAGAAATGCAAGTATGTAGTCTTTGTGCTTTAAGGTTTGAAGAGCTGCATGGGATCTGTGTGCAGTGCATTTCCACTTTATATATATATTTATATTTATATTTATATTTATATTTAGTCTTCACTTTTTATTAATGAAATGCAGTAATTTGTCCATAAAATTGGGAAATCTCAGTCATTAATTCAGTATGTTTTGACAACTATGCATATATGAATTTTCAAAATAGCGAAGGTTCTTTACATCTCTCTCAATTACACTTTGGCTTCCAAGTCGATTAAAGTGGATATTCCTGTAAAAGTGTGTACTTGGGAATTGTCTGTTTTCCTATTTTTTACTGTTGTGCAATTACAGCCTTTAGACTTTCTAAACTAAAAAGTACCTCTTTCAAATTATTTTTCTGTTTGTTTTCACAGGTGATCAGTCAGCACTTTGAAGGGATACTAGGGTGGGTCAAGTTCAATAGTTTAGTTTGAACTTTTTCCCTGAGAAGAAAAGGGAAGAATAAATAAAATAGCTTGAGTTAAGGAGTAGCTCTGTTAAGTAGCAGCTTCTCTCCATTAAGCGAGAAGGTCTATGAAGCGACTGTAAGTGATTAAAGTTAAGGGAAAGTATCTTATTGTGACAAGAGAAACAAAGAACATCTGGCTAAACGTTACTACCTTTCATTCCACTAATGCTGGCTAGAAGTGGGACCCTACCTAGCGTACTAGTGTCCTGTCAAATCACATTTCTAACACACAGAGAACTTTAAAAACAGGAATCTTCCAGTTGTAGTGAACCTTGCATGGCAGGCTTTGGAAGTTTTACTTGAAAAGTTATATATGTAAGTATTATTTTGCCTACATATGCACTGTGACAATAACTTTATGGGTAGAGGATATATTTCACTCAAGGAGCTAATTTAAGTTTGTCAGCAAAAGTTGGTGATTTTGTCAGCAGGAATAAAAATTCCACATAGCTTCATCAAGCTTGTGCCTACCAAAAGAAAGTTTTGTGATGATGGTTGGTTTTGATTAAAGCCTGATTTGCTTTCCAGCCCGTAGAAGGACATGTTTAACATATTTGATATTAACAACTGATTCTGTCAATCAGTTTCATGTTACTGTTTTATCCCATTGTGTGCTACTAATGTGGTTGTCTTTCAGGAAGCTTCTCAACAACTGGAAGTTGGTACTAACTCTTATATATTTATAGGTAAAAGCTGTAGTTCCTTTGTGTTATTTCTGAATAACAACTTTTAAACTGTTACTATTTCCCCAACAGCTTGTGAAATGCACACAGACACAGCATTTGCAGTTCACATTCCTATTGATCTGCCCACTGTGATACATTTATGTGCCAATGTAAAGGCTGTGGCGAAAGTCACATTGGTGACAAGAACTGGTTGAGTCTGCATGTTAATTTGTGTAAGAAAGAATCAAATCTCTGGTTGAGGCTAAAAAATAAAAAGATTATTTTTAAGATGTCTTTTCTTCATCACCTGCTGTCCCATTTACGTTCAAACAAACCATAAAAATCCAGCTGTGCTGAAATTTATAGTATTTAATTTGTGGACAAGAAAGCTTTTGTACTAAAATTGCAAATTGATAAGCAAGTTACTAATATTTCAGTAAATGTAATTAGAAAACATAGGGATCATGTACTTTTACTTCTTAAATACAGAGCCTTTGAAGAAAGACGGAAGCAAGAAGAAGAAAAAGAGCAAAGATTTAGAGAACAAGTTCTGCAGCAGAGGAAAATTAAATTTCAGGAAGCAACTGATAAGTTCCAGCGGGCTCATCTGCCTTTTTCTCAGCACAAGCAAATAGGTTTGTAAATTAAAATTCAACCATTATTCACAATGGAGGTGTTTTTCTATTAATAGAATATAATTGAGGCAATAGAACAATTAACTTCACTCAGATTGATTTAATTCATTAGTATAAGCAAAACATAACTGACAAGAAGCTCAGATCTGATACATAGGAAAAAAGTGGGTAGAGGGAATTAAAAAACCCTTTTTTTTTTCCCTGAAAAATGGTATTTCATTATATTCCATTCACAGTAAGTACATCACCTCCTTGGGATATTGTGGCTTCCTGGGTTTTCCCCACTTTTTTCACTCCAGTGTGCTTATTGCTTACAATACTGTGCTTTCACAGCTGGGTGCAAGGTGTTACAAGGCCACTGAAAGTTACTAGGGTAGTATAATGATCCCCTATTTGAACCCTTAAATATGAAGTATTCAAGAACATGCATTTGTTTATCATTGAGTAAAAGCAGTCCTAGCATATGTTAATGTATTACATAACTTCTGCTAATTCAAGTCAGCTATTTAAGCTCTTCTCTCGCTGCTGGGAAGTAATGATCACTTCAACTGAGTTACTGCTTTCTTGGAATCAGTGCAGAGTGGCAGGAGATTTTAACAGCATCAGCCAAGTCTGATTTCCAGTCAACTTTCCAGTGTTGAAACTCTTAAGATATGGTATATTACTTAGGTATTCTTTAACAGATTTACTCTCCCAACTGCAATTGGGCCAACTGTGAGGTAATGTCTCTGACTTCAGGATCAAATGTCAGATTAAAATAACAAAATGGAACAGCACTGGTTTAGGGCTTCTTCACAGTTCTGACAGCCCAGACTGTGTAGCAATACAGTGAATCACAGTTTTTTTCCTTGGTTTGTCTTTATAGCAATTCTGCCCCTGCCACTTTCTACCCTACTTTTGCGTATGTGAAAAAGGCAACACCTTATGCCTGTCAGGACTCTTTCTTTCTCCACTGATTGGATTAGTAAGTCTCAATTTGGCCTCTATAAAATATCTGCAAGCCATAACTTTGGCTTACTGCATGAGCAGAATAATCAAGATGTAAAAATAAAGTTAGTGCTGGATTTTTTAACCGCCTACTTTTCAACAGCGCAGTCTAGAAACAAATAGCAAAACTGTGTGTTACTGTAAACACTTAAATAGACTGGTGTTTTGTTTCAGAGGAACTAGTGATGCTCCAGCATGCCTAATGGTGCTAAACCACTTAGTTTATTTTAACAGTCTGGATTTAGACTTCCCAACTTAAAAAAACTTAACCAAACCATTTATTGTAAAATATTCCAATTTTAAAAATATTTTTTCCATTGTGTTTTTTACTCTAATCCCTCTAGTTCAGTCAAAAGCAGATTTTCAGTTAGAAGAAGCTCTTGAACGAATTAAAGGATCACTTTTAACACCAGGACTGTACTTGCCCAGCAGAAACAAAACCAACTACAGGTAAGCATTTCTGTTTGCTCTGATGGTCAAAGGAAGTACATTGCTAAATGTATTCAATAAACAGCAGACAATTACTCTTTAAGAAATTATAGGCCATTTCTCTAGTGGCAAAGAAAGCGTTTCTGTGAACTGTTCCAATGAAACGTTATGAAACAACTTTGAGTTGTTTGTGTCCATTTGGCAAAACACCAGAGGAGATGACACAAACCTTTTCCCTTCAGCAGAATTCTGGGAATAGTTGGGGCTAACCTGGTCCGCATTCAGTTACAGCCTGACTCAGACTGCCATGGTTATCAAACCATCTGCTGTTGTATGAAGTATAAAGCATTCTGTCTAGGTGATTTCTTATTCTCATCCAGATTTTTTCCTTTTGACATTCAAGGGTAGTTTAGTTTGTATATTCATCCCATGATCTTATCTTCTTTCCAGCTGTCATTCCTTTAAATTTCTCATCCCCTATATGTATCTTGAGCATCCTGATAACAATTTCACCTGCAGTTTCACATACAGTTTGAATTGCATATTTTTCAGTGTACCCGAGCACTTTTTCTAAGATACCTTGACTTACCACAGAGTGTTTCTTCATGCATAGTTTATCTGCTGTATTTGATACTCCTTCCTGATTATCCTTTTCCTAATCTCTCACTTCTTTAACATTTCAGTTCAGGGTTTTATTTTTGTTGTTGATGCTTTTGTTATTACTATTACTATAATTATTTTCTGCATGCTGTAAATTGTGCAGATGTTCAGAGTAGAGATAAATTCTGTCTAAAAGGGGTCTCCCTACTTTTGAGCTTCAGTGTGTTCTTCATTGTGATGTTAATATTCAGTTTGATTACATTTCTGCTGCTGATTAAAGCATGTTTGCAGCCGATAAACTGGGCAATTGAGAAAATATTTCGTACCTCTCTGAGCTAAATACTCATGCTATCTGCCGGTCAACATGTATATAGTTCTGCAGCTACCACACTGGCTTGACGTAATAAAGGAGGATTGCAGCCATGAAAACAAGCAAACAATCTAAATATAAGTTGAAATTATGGCCCAAAAAAAATGTAGATATTTCTGAACCCTGTCTTGGGGTTCCTGATTGATTGTGTCATTTCACTCATAGGCTTGATTAAGGACAGCAGGTCAGTGCCTCTTCCCACTGCCTTTATCATTTGTTTCTTTATTTTTCAACTTTCTTCAAACTGATTCTTGTGCCTCAAGGGCTCACAGCTTTCTCTCAGACATCTTCAAACCACTTACTATTTCCTTTATTTCTTACAGTATAACATTGCTGTCACTCCATATTGTATTTGTGTAATTTTAAAAATTCATGGTCCTGTAATAATGATAGAGTGTTCTTTTCCTGATTTTCATTTTTATAACCTGATTTCCTAAGGAAATTAAATTTATATGTTCATATTCTTTTACAGTTTGTGTTCCCCTAGTAACCAAATTTGAGAGAGAACTAAGAATCGCGCAGATAATTATATTTCTACAAGTTTGAAATTGGCAATTGAGCAAGGAAGAAATTATTCACACAGGTGACACCAGCATGAAAAAGGCTTAAAAGTTGAGTCCACATTGACCTATTGGCAGGTCACAAGCCAGTTAGTGCAGATAAGACAGCACACGAATATCTTGGAACCTGCCACAGAATGTGCTGCCTCTTCCCCAGCTGGTAACTAAGAGGCTTGGGTGGGAGCTGTAGGGTGTGAGCGAAGGAGGATATAGGCAATATTGGGGGTATGGTCATACAGGAAAAAGAATTAAGTTATGGCAATACAGGCTTGTGTATAGGGGCAAGATATACAAATTAATATGAAATAAAGCTTTGCTTATTCTAATGCTAACAATTTGTCTCCCTTCCTTGTGACAGAAAATACTCTATGCATTTTTGTCTGCATCTCACGCAATCCCTTACTAAGCACTGGGATTGAAAGTGAGCACGTGCTATGCAGCATAGATTCTTCGGGTCTGCTGCAGAAGATGTTAGTGCAGGGAGCCATAGTTAGTGTGGGTCATAAAAATGGAATTTTTGTATTTTCAGGCTTGGTTCCGAAATTCTCTTAGAGTGCAAATCAGCACAGCAAAGTAAGCTTTGATACAGAAAAGCATTTTGAGAAGGTTCACAAGGCTGAAGATTCTTCAAAATTTACCAGTTCTGAGCTGTAAAGCTTTAAAAATGTCTTACAATCCCTTTAACTGGAGATTTTGGGACAGCTAGTAACTAACTCAGATGAGGTAGCAGATCCCTTTCTGTATTTTTATCTCTTCTTACACTTCTAAAAACACTTAAACCAAAAATCTTGTACATCTTTAGAATTCACCCTCCATCAGAAATAAAATGTATAGAATTCATTGACGGTCCCCTTTTAAAGGAAGAAATGAATATCGTATTAAGTATCTGAGATAAATATGGCTGCAGACCTAGCTGGATATAGGTGGATTATATAAGGTTCTAGAATTCCTAATGCCTATGTTTAAAAAGTTGTAAAAAATTAAATTAAGCAATGGAGATGTATTACCTCCTCTTGCAGAAAGGCAAAAAATCCTGGAACACCTAATGAGAGAGAGAGAGAGTATTATGTGCTTGCAGTTGAGCTACTCAGTTTCTAGTAAGGTTTAGTTATTAAATGCTGAAGCAAAGATTTTCGTCAACTCATTAGCTGACAGGGATTGAGTTGTGTGCACATTAGGTGTGTAAATGGTGTGCTGCTCTTTGTAGAAGATATATTTCCCTGTTTGTGTTTAAAAGCAGTGGTATTTGATTAGGTTCAGTCTTGGTCTAGAAACTTAATTACGACAAATCAAAAATGTTCTCTGAAAAAAGTTGGGAGTGTAGAAACATTTATAAATATAAATGGTCTAAATATCCAAATAGATAGCAAGAAACTTCCCCCAGCTGCCCTCCCTCCCTGCCTTCTCCTCCCCCCCAAAAAAAAAAACAACAGATTTTTTGTGGGGCAGGTGTATATCAGTCTGGTCCACAGTAACAAAGTCTTTAAAAGTGGATAGGTACACAAAGTTTTTGGATAGGGAGGATATTGCCCAATCAAAAGAATACAGAAAGCAGTTTTCTGAGTTCTTTAAATAAATAGGAGAGGTTGTTCTCCCTTTTTGCTATCAGCCATCTCATCAGAAATAATAAATTCCTTTTTAGACTCTGTCAAATATATGTCTCTGCTTAGGTCAGTGCAATTAAGCAAACCATTTTGAAGTATTGTATAAAATCTCCTGAAAAAAAACAATAATCTTGATGGGATGAAAGTTTACATTTTCCATTGTCCTAAAATTGTGTTATAATAAATACAGAAAAGGTCTCATTTGCCTAATTTGACACAGATGTACAAAAAAGAAATGGGATTGATTTTAACGGGGAGTATAATTTTAGATACAGAAAGAGGATGAAACAGATGAAGACTCGGAAGAAGGAACTGTGGAAACTTAAGCAGAAGAAATAGAGAGAAGTGGAGGAAAGGGGTTATTGAGTTTCTGTACATATACTAGATATATGGTAGCCATCTCCAGCTAGGAACAATACATGTTTCCTAATAATGCATCTCTGCTGGATAGACCGTAGAGGAGGATGAGGTCTGTGTACGTATTGTGTGACTGCACTGTTCAAATTTGCTTAATAGGGGTGCCAGCTGTTAATGAAGATAGCTTTGCGTGGCATGAAATAGTCACATCTTCTTATAAGTTCCTACACTGCATATTGCCCATATATGAAAGGAACCATCACCTCCGCCATCACCTTCACTGAAACTGAGGATGAGTAAAATGTGGGTGGTGGATCATCTTGTCAGGCCACACTCCAATAAAAAAAAAAAAGAGGGAAATATGTGGAAGTATGATTTTCATATTTAATTGCATACAGACTCAAAGTTCACTTTGAGTGACAAATTTAGCTAAACACCTTCGCCCAATTGAGCAATATTTAAAGTATCATGTTGATGCTGCTAAGGAACTATGTATGAGAAATGCATCCTGAGAACGTTGGAAAGCATCTGCATATTGAAAGAACAATAAGGTTTGGTTTGTGACTCAAAATCCAGTTACTGCTGAGACAAAGTATCGTTTCAAA
>VYZM01021729.1:196955-223047 GCA_013398915.1 Dromas ardeola
TGAGACAAAGTATCGTTTCAAATATTGGACATGATCAACCTGGTGAAATAAAAGTTGGATCTCCCCTTTTTGCTAAAGGTATACCCATTTTACAAATAACTTCACTGAAATTTTATACTGATAATCTGTTTCCAAGATCTATTCTCCTTCTACCACCATTTGTAATCATTGTGGAGTACAACAAATACTTGATCCTAAAACAGTGAGTCATAAGCTTGGCTTTCTAACCAGTTGTAAGGGTTATGGCTCTGCTGAACAGATGTGGGAACTCAAAGCACGGATCTAGTGGGAGATTTCTGTAAGTGCCATTTTGGATATGCCAGACTAAGGGCATTTAGGGTCCTTGAACCACATCGGAGCCAAAAGACAGGATCAACGTCCTTTGCTAAATTGTTCCACCTAGGCAGTCAAGCATAGCTGGCAACCTGGTAACAGTTATACTTCCAGAAGGCTAAAGCTTGGTCTACCTATGAGCTGGTGGGTTTTGGTGTGTGGGTTATTTTTGCTTTTTTATAAAGCCTACCTTTCTTGTTGGTTAAAGTTTCTTGGTTTTGCCATCCTTGATAACCACCTAGTTCTTGTTTCTTGTTTTCCAAAGCTTGGTTCCTATTCTTAGTGATCTTACCCTGCCTTGTTCCAGTTCTATCTGCTTTTTGTTCTTGAACATATCTTGTTACATACTCCCTGCCTTCTTAGTCTGTTTGCATATTTTCCCTGTCATTTGGCTTCACATGCTTCTTGGCTTCTTTGATTCCTGCGTGTCAACCAGCCATGGATCTTGCTAATGCCTGTAGAAACCTGTGGTTTCCTCTATCTTAATTTGGACTCACCCTGACCACAGTAGCCAGCTACACTAGCTGCTCCAAAGATTATTTTTTTCAGGTAGCAAATACAAATTCTTTAATGTAGCACATAAGTGACATTGAACATCATCAGTACGGTTGGGCTGTACTTGCTATTTGAAGTAAGGGAATGTATCTGACAGCATCAATATATAGTTGTCCTCTAATATAAGCCAATCTTATGGAAAAATAAAGGCCATTTTACTTGTGTTTCATTCCGTGTTCCATTTCTGCAGATGACCAAACTGTTGGCTGACATTTTCCAGATTAATTCAGCCTGAGGCAGTCACCCAACAACCCAATCAGAAAAGTCTGACTATTTATAAATAACAGAAGAGAAGACTTAAAATGGAAAGTGTTGCACAGTTTCAGATAGTGCTAACAGCACCACCTGTAGTTACATATAGTGTAGCTGTCTTTCACTTTCCAGGCATTTATTGATGATGTATACTTTTGGAAAGGAACATATTTAAAGGTCTACAGTTGATGCATAGAAGTAAGCCAAAGTAATAAGTTATTTGCTTGCATCAAGAACCACAGATGACTCTTCATCCTCATCAGCATCTAGAAACGGTTCTTTCCATCAGAAGCAGATTTCAGCAATGGTTGGCTGGGATAAAACAATACAAGAGAGCAATAGAACAAACATGGATAGTAACCAACTTCTCTTCCAGAAAAATCTGAAAGAAATGCAACAACTCCTTGAAAAACAGCATCTCAGCAACTTGGAGGTATGAAATTTCCATGTGATTCATTACATGATGCTTCTTAAATGTAATAGAAATTTTGTTGAACGTGATAAAAATGAAAAGTCTGTTAAGCACTCTACCAAGT
Source organism: Dromas ardeola (assembly GCA_013398915.1). Taxonomy (NCBI): domain Eukaryota; kingdom Metazoa; phylum Chordata; class Aves; order Charadriiformes; family Dromadidae; genus Dromas; species Dromas ardeola. The sequence goes on from VYZM01021729.1 coordinate 198,632, forward strand.
AGACAACACCTGAAGGCACAATGTACTATGCCTTACCAATAGATTATTTATAGTAAAATTATTCATATTTTTCAGTAAGAAATCAGAGGTCTTTAAAAATGTTTGCAAGAATATTTTCACAAATTCTTCAAAGGTATCTGTCATGTTATCTTTCTTTCTGTGAATGTAGGATTTGTATGTCAGACTTTGGCTCTGAAGTAGATAGCCATTAGTCTACCACAGGAGTCTTGTGCTAGCTCCAAAATTAAATTGGTGGCTTGCAATTTGCACTTAAGTTTCTGCTTTGCCTATTGCTGCAGCTCAGCACAAAATGCTATAGCGGTATAATTATGGTAGGTCAAATGTTGGGGTTTTTTTTGTTTCTTGTTTTTTTTCCCAATGTGTGGTGATTTCTTAGGGATTGACTTCAAGCCTCTTGAGATCCTTTTTTGTCATCTTTGGAATAGAGGCAGATGTTCCAGTAACAAGCCAATTAACTTTTGCCCATTAACTTTCTGCCTAAACTAATTTTTGGACCCAAAATCAGTTTCAAAAGTCACCCTAGAAACACAGTGAAAATCAAGAAGAACTGAGCTCAAACGTGATTTCTTATAACTCCACTTTTAAGTGTGATTTTAGGTCTGTCAGTCTCGTCTTTGATTTTGGAAATATTGTCTTCAGTATTAGATTTTTTTGAAAAAAAGGAGGACATGATTTTGGACTTATTCTTTTATTTCTTTAATATTATCTACTGGTATCTGGACTCATGGTGACCTTAACTCTATGAACCACTGTCCCTTTATATTGGTGATGGCTAGAGTCATGGGATCATTGGTGGCAATAGAGCAAGGACTTTTTCTTTTAATACATGTGTAGGGATAACTTTTGAAAGACTGTATACAGTTCAGATATATTTCAAGTTCTTTGGTATTGATGTTTTCAGCCACATTCATCTCTGTCTATGTACCTGCTTTGTTCTGATGGGTATTCATAGGAATCTTGAGCAGCTGATGGCTAAGACAGAAAATCTCACTCAACTGGAGTAAATTTCATAAAGGTTGAGGAGACAGAAAGTACAGTTTGTACTGACAAGGTTGTTGAATAGTGTTCATTCTTATTTCCAAGCACAAAAAGAAGGAAGTGCAAATGGCAATTTATAGAAGAGAACTGATCAAACTGAATTCTAGATAACCTCTTTCAAACAAAATCCAAAGAGGTCTAAGTTTTTGGTTTTTTTTTTAATACCACATTGTGCATTTCATTGGTATAGTGTTTGCAAATCCCTCCCTAAATGATGGTGTTGAATTTGGCAGTAGCTGCATTAGGACATATTAGAATTAGGGAAAAAAATGCAATCTCTTTGGGAAAAAATATATAAAAAGATTCTTCTTAATATATTGCAAGACGACTATATTGTGTATTTTATCAAACACAATTATCACGTTCTAATAGAATTCTAGGGGAAAACTGCCATGAGTCATGCATGATTTTTTACTTACAGTTTTTTCTAAATGTTATCACCAGCTTTGGACACTGCATATAATACAGGAATTTGTGTTTACAAATTAATGTATTTTTTGAAAATGCTCTGGTCCTGTAAAAAAATTTGCTTTTTTTTCCAGAATGCATTTTTCTGCTACCACTAGGGGTTGCTCAGCTTCTTCCCTCTGATAAACAGTTTCAAATTGTAAATATTTATACTTAGACATTTGGACTTTCTTTCTTGAAATTGCATGCTTTTGACTCTGATTAGAAAAATAGTCAAGAAAGTTATTTTCCTTGTTCTAAGGCCTGAGTTTTGGAAGTTTAATACTTGGATTGTGCTGGTGTGCGTGTGCATTGTGACTTCCTGTGATGTGAAATAGTATTTATAATACTCTTACTAATAAAATTTATAAATTGTAATTATTTATAATACTCTTATTGACATGAATAGGCTTCAGTAGTCTTGTTACTGTCTGTTGTCCAAAATCATTTCAACAGTACTTGCCATTCTGAAACTAATGTTAAAGTATTTCACTGTGCACATGCTTTGCAGTCTAACCATCCATTGAGATCCTTTGACCTCTTCTTTGTTTCTGTTTTTACAGGCCCAGCAGGATTATAAAGATTCCTAAAATTCTTTTCTTTCCTACAGGGCGATAAAGTTCTATGTAGACCCTTACTGGTAGATTTGGTGTGTTCCCTGTTTTCCATCCCTGAAAATTTGTATAGTTTCAGCAGTAAGCCAAGGGTTTTAGTGACCTGTCTGCCATTCTTCAAAATTATTTTGCTTAAAATATTGAGAGCAGTAGATTTTATTTTGTGCAACAGTTATATCTGAGCCAGTATATCAAATTATTATTTGTAACGTGTCCATCAGTATGTTCAGTTTTGAAGAAATTCATACTGTTAATTTTATTCGCAATCAAAGGTTTTGTTATATAGTCCTTTCCTAGTTTTGTTGCAGACATAAATAAAATCTTTAAGGTGGAGCTAGTAGCACGGTCTGTAGTTAAAGCTGCATGCAGCTTTTCACCAAAAGACATTACTCTCAAGTGCTTATCATTTTCCCAAATGTTAATTGTTTGTGTTGAAATTTTCCATTTCTGTCATCTGGTTTGAACTGAATAATTTAGAAAATTTTGATTAAAATGGCTCTGCTGTGACAGGGAGTAGTATTATTCAGATATCTTTTGTCTTTTTGTTTTCATCACCTCTTTAATTTGGTGGCCACACAAAAAAAATCAGTACAATACTTTAATGCTCTTCCAGAAAAATACATTATGCTTGAATTAAACTGTTTGACTGACATAACATTTTACCTCTATTATTTCACTTTTTAAACAAAATACATGGAAGTAAGAGCTAATTCACAGACAAAATAGGTATAGATTACAACACGGAGATTGTATTTTCCTCTTCCCTCCTTTATATGACCATAATTAGGTTATTCAAGTGGTAACTGTGAAATACAAAATTTAAATCCCTTTCTGATTGATTTGAAGCAGGAATTTTACCTTGATTCTCCTTTTTTTTCCAAGTATGTTGTGCAGCCATTGAAGTACTCGCTATCACCCTTTCTATGGACACTGTTCCCCTTGGCATAAAATGCTTCAATATTTATTGAAACAGGGACTGGAACACAGGTATAATTTCTCAGAAACTGCAACCCAGACCATGAGGTCAGAGGGTTATTCTTATATTATCTCTAATACAATAAAATTTTGTATCCTATTATACTGTGTGTTTATATATGTTACATATAGAATTAAATAAGTCTCTGAGAAATAATGAAGAATATTTTCGAAGTGATGTTCCACTGAATGTAAGCAGCAGATGCTGCAAACACGTAGGTATGGTCGTCGTCTTACTTGCACGATTGAGTTGACCTGTATGACTGTTAGCTGTTTGTGTCACTGTGCTTTTGAGGTTGGACTGTGTCTATGAAATGGAGATGTTTCAGGGAACCGATGGAAAAACTGAATTCATTTTCAAGTGCATTTGTAGTATGTCTGGAATGAGTTAAACAGAGGTTCCTTCTGCAAGGTGCGTTGTATCAGTCTGACTCTTCAGAGGCACAGACAAGACCAGCATGGAAAAAAGGAGTGCCTGTGTACAGAGTCTCTCCCCAGTGTCAAGAACTTGTAGAATGCTCAGGGCTAGTTAGTGGGAAAACAGACTCTTAAGGAGAGGGTTAGGATAAAATGGCATTGGTACTTGATTTTGAAGAGACTATTCAAAGACTTGAAAGAGGTTTCTATGGTCACCTTAAATCGAGAAACACTGGCCATTTTTTACTTGTAACTATGAATGTTAACATATTTTATGTTGATCACTGTTTAATGGCTAGCCCAGCCCAAACCACGACAATCGCTTAGATTATGTGACAAACTGAAGGGATTTCCCTACTTATTTTCCTTTTGGCAAGATCAGAGGGGTTATTTGCTTTTGATCAATATTGCAGCATACCACTGTCTTCCATGTTATTTCATTAATCCAAAATCCACATTTGCTATAAACGCAAATTGAAATGTATCTCCAGACTAAATTATTTTGCCCAAATACTCAAACTTGATTTGATTGTGTAGTCCTCAAGAGTACGTTGTGGGTGTTTTTTATGTAAAAGAGTGGTTTATCCCAAGCCTGTGCTGTATAAAATGACGTTACAATCTTCATATCTGGCAATCTGGATGTTCGGTCATTTGAAGAGTGTCTTGCCTCAACTCAAAGGCCTGCTTGAACAGGCGATAACGTAGGATTGGACCTGAAACAGCATTTTCAGTACAAAAGAGTTTGTTTCACAGGTAGATTAATACATGAATAAGACTCTACTTGTGGATAAGTTAGGATTGTTATACATACAGCATAGCTCACAAACCACAGAAACAGGGAAATTGAGAACTGTCATCTAATATATACCTGCTCCTCCTTTACAAGCATATACTTTTTCATAAGAATTGCTATACATATTAGCATGACTTCATTTTTGGTTTTACATTCATATACGTATAACCATATATATGTATGTATCTATGAAATATTTATATATAATTATGCACTAAATTATTTCTACCATACTTCATAGTTATTTTTGAAGTGATTTGTTTTACTGCAACAGAGTAAAATGTTCATAAAGGTAGCTAAAGGAGAGGAATAGAAAAAAAAATAGCTGTATCTGATCTTTAGTTTACTGCAGTTATGGTAATAATAAAGTGTTTGCTTGAAGGAGGGAAGTGGAAGGTACAAAAGTTTGTGCATCCTGGTCTGCCAGGATGCTATATTATATTATGATAACTTGGCATTATGAGAGATAGTACATAATAATGTCTCAAGGACATGTTGGGAAATCTATTGGTTTCTCATCAAGATTAAACTATCACTGTCCAGACTAATTCTACCCCACCGAAGAGCAGAGGTGTTTTTTGCTTTTTTTTTTTTTTAAAAAAAAAAGAGAGAAACCTTTTGAGAAGTGGAAAGAAACACAAAATTTTGCTACTTTTTTTCTTCCAGTATTCTGCTTCTGTCCTAGTACGCTCATGGTGGTCCAGGTACACAGAAACCTAATCAATTCTTTCAATATTTTTTTTTAATATTAATTATTATCAACCCACAGCAGCACTTCTGTGGTATTTAGTAGCTTGAGCTTTGTTGTCAAGTTTATGCCCGATACTGGGGAAAAAAGCATTAAACCGAACACCCAGAATTCAGAGGACAGGAATAAGCAGAGAATAACTGGGACCCAGGAGACTGAAAGATCTTGTGACAAACAACTAAAAAGAATTATGCTTTTTCAAATAGTGACAAGAAAAAATAATAAATATCAGCCTTTAAATTCAGTAGTCCGTTTAGGGGAAGGCAGATGCTGAAATCTTGTAGATGTGCTTATAAATCATATCTGTAAATTTCTCAACAGGGATGTATGTCTTGAATGAAAGAATGGAATTTGTAAAACAGGTAACACGTAACAGTCACTAAATATTTTTTTCAAGATAAGTGATTATATTAATGAAGCATGCAGTGAATGTTGGCAATTACACGAAACTGTTTCATTAGATAAAGTTATTTCTAGAGAGGTATAAATATATAATGTCAGAAAACACTCTTAGGTATGTGGTTTAACTTTTAGGCTGCCCTGTGTGGAGTCAGGCTTTGGACTTGATCCTTGCGGGTCCCTTCCAACTCAGGATATTCTATGATTCTAAAAGTATTTCTGTATCTGACCTTTAGCATTTCCTAATATAAATCCATTTTCTGCCTTGATTGCTGCTGTGCAGTGCACGAGATAGAGTGGAAATAAGTTAAAAACTGTTCCACCTCTGCAATATATTTACATTGTTAAAAGAAAAAGTAATGTTTTTTATAGACTGCAAAAATGTGTACTAATTTTTTTAGCAAGTCAGAGAGATCTGGAAGGATAGTCTCTCAGCTGAACTAAGGATTATTTTAAAAATTATACTGTGTCGTTATGGGTCTTTTAGGAGGTGTGTACTGGTCAAATAGTATTAATAATATTTTTTTTCTGATGTTACAGCTCCAGTTCATTCAAATCTGTCAACCCTAATGCCTTATTTGTATATTTGTGAATAAGAATAAACTAGGAAGACAGATTCTGAGTTTTCTAGAAGATGAAGAAATACTTTCTTCCATCAGTTATTCTTCTCTTCTTTCCCCATAATTCAGACTTTGTTGGTAAGCTTTTCTGAAAAGGGTAATTTCAGGCCTTTGAGTCTCATCATTAAGACCTTAACCATCAGTGAGAGAGAGGATTATTTCTTTGCTTTAAACTGGAAAAAAATCTCTGAGAATTGTTTCCCTTTAATTTCTGCCTCTGAAGTATTGTCTAGAGATAGCTTCATCTACAAAATATTTTTAAAACATCATTTCTCCTACAAACCTGCAATTCCAAGCAATTCTCCAACCTGCAAATTCCAAATAAGTGAAAATGGATAAGTTTTAGCTGATCTCCATTCTCCTTTTTTGGGATAACCAAATGACATTGAATTAGATTGTAACCATGAATTTTCTCATTAAATTGTGGCATTGTTTTTTATATATAACATTAAAATTATTATTAGTTAAGCAGTTAAAAACTTCTAGAATTAATATTGCATATGCATGCCCAATTTTCCTCCATGCTATTTGCCTTATGATGGTTTTCAATTATGCAGTCCCATACTATTTTTACATGACCCCATCTCGTAAATTTGCAGGGTAGATGCTGCCTGCTCAAAATAAATTTATTAATAGGTCAGAAACAAAACCAGGGACTAATGAATTATTGTGATCAGTGACTCAACATTTAATCATTTAATAATTTTAATAGTATTTAAAAACTAGCATTATGAATTCCACTTGTGGAGCTGAATGACTAAGTTAATCTATGAGAAGCAGCATCAAGTACCAATCTATGGAAGAAGGATCCTGAGAAGCAGCACTCTGAGTACTGAGATGCTAAATTAATTAATAGAAAGCAACGGTGAGAAAATCGAAAGTCAGAACTTGAAACCCTGACAGTCAGTGTTCAGATCACTTTTCTGTAAAAATCCTTCAGTACAGTGTGGCTTACTGAAGTGCCTGAGTGACTACGAAATTGGAAACTTGAGTTCTTTTTATCCCAAGGAGTTTGAACCTGTATTTCTAGCATCCTGTGATGATTTTCCAAACAGGTAAATCAGGTCCTTTTGAATACTCAGGTTCATAGATAGCTAGTTTCTGTACCCTACGTAGCTGGGGGGCGGGGGGGCGGAAATTAGGGACCTAGGAGTTAGCCTAGGAAAGACAGGGGTGTTGATAGGAAGCTTTTTTATGGTCATCCTACACCTCCATAGCTTCTTTGGTGGATTTGGAACAGTATAATGAATCTCTTGTGTAACCTAAGCACCAAAATCCTTTCTCAGTGGCATTTGCTTTCTTGGGTCTGCCCAAATCTTCTGTGAAATCAGTATTCTCTAGTGCCATGTACATTTTGTTTTCCAAATTTGCATAGAAAAGGGGTTATTAATTTTCTAATGGACTTTCCCATTCCATATTTGGTAAACTCGAAACTAGTAAAAGTGTTTAGGTGCCTCACTGGCTTTGAGAGGGAGCCTTGTATCTGTATGAACACTGGGGTCTTTTACTTCACAATGAACGTGAAGTATAACATTATATATACACACATATAAAGCACAAAGAACTCCTGTGAATAAACCAGTTGAAATTATCAAAACCAGCAAGTAGCGTGAGAGGTGAGGGGCCTGGGTTTTCAGAGTGGGTAGCACTTTTCCAGCATTTATCTTCAGAAGAGTGTTCCCATTCATCTCTTGGAATTGTGAACAGTCAGCACTTCTATTGCAGAAAATGTCAAATATACATATAGCAGCTCTTTAGTTTAATAGCGTTCCGACAGAGTCCTTTGGCAGAAAATTCACTTGTCGGGTTCTCTGAAAATTTTACTTGTTGCCATGTTGTTCTTTCATTGACCTCTTGAAAGATTTCTTAGGCTCATGTTTTCTCTTTGTTTTAGTGCTTTACTGAAATGAAATTGCTTGACACAGCTGTTCCAAGTCTTAAGGCATACAAGTGACCTCTTTAACTCCTCATAAGTGTTCCCTTTTCTAGAATACCAAGTATGTGGACAGGCGGGGTTTAGGTTTCATGCATTAGGACATAAGATAATGCAGGCAACAGGCAATACAATAAATTGTACTTATGTAACAGAAACAGTATGCAAATCCAGAAAATAAAAAAGATAGTACACTCTATGAACATTTTTATTTCCTTATTATCCTATCATGTTCTCACAGATTAAATCAAATTAAATCATTGGGATTTCCAGGTTTATTTCCCTGTCGCTGTTGACTGCTAAAAAAGAATAATTGCTGAATGTTTTTGAAGTGTGCAGAAGTAGTTCTAGCTATGCATTTTTACAAAAAAAGTGACATTCTTTTTCATTACAGAGTAAGCCAGAAAGGGAAATAAAATATGTAAATATTTTAATGAGAATGATAAGCATCTTTAATGTGTGAAATGATGAAACGGTATGATGCAACAAAATAAATGAAAATTAATTAAATTTGCATGAACTAAGTAAAAGTGAGTATGTGTTTAAATGAGGAATCCTTCTTTATTCCTTAGTTCCTAATTTATTGCTGGAGGTTGCCTCAACTGAGATTTTGCATTCCCATGAGGTTTTGTTTAACAAGAAGAGTAAAATTATATATAATGCAGGATCAAGTCTATTTCCAACCTCTGGAGCACAACTGGGTAGAATTTTTTTGATCTTATTTTTGGAAGTTACAACTTTTCTTGCACCCTCCAGATTTACCAGTTTAAGTTAACCTGCTATCAGAACAGGTTTTTAATATCAATCCTTACAAAATTTTTCCTTTGTTTGGCTTAGCCATTTTAGAAACACATGTTCAGCTATACAGGTGCAGTTTCCAAATTAGACAAGAAGTAAGCCTGACACCTATAATTTCTTTTTACTGTTTTTTTTTTTCACATCTGAAAATTTCAAAGTTAGCTCTTAATTTTGGCCTGGTACAGAAAGCTCTGAGCATATGCCTTTTCTGTGTTTGATGAAGTTCAAGCAGATGTTAACAATATAATTTATCCAAGCATAAAGGTTAATAAATAACTATCAAAGCGTTATTTATTCTTTTCTATTAGAAAGACACCGGTTTGTACAGCTTTCATTTGAAAATGTTCCTTAAAAGAATCTTTCCCTACATTTGGTTCTTTGTTCTTCTATTTAGTTTCTTTGTCTCAGATCATAACTATAATGGAAGACTGCACCAACTCTGAACATTTAGTGCAAGATAAGGTTTAGTTCAATCATAAAATGTGTTTCAGGACTCACGAAGCTTTTTATTCTGCAATTTAAAATATTTGTACAGCTATATACTATGCAACATCACGGTATAACAATTTCATTAGAATAAAAAAATGGTTTCCTACAAAAATCTGTTCTTATTCACTAATTAATTTTATGCATTCTTTGGTAAGTTTTCAGAATGTTAATTCTATTGTAATAGGATTACAGGGGATATATAATATCTTACATAATCACTTACCTAGGTTAACAGATTTTGCTATTTGAAACGTTTTCCATTGAAGGTCTTCATTGCATAAAATCCTCATCACTTGTGGCACTTTGTATGAAAATAAATATATTCAGTCTGGTATTATCAAAAAAATCCATTTTGGGGCAGATCCACTATCAAATTTGGATTTTTATGGATTCTCTTTCATTTTGTAAACTCCCTTACATGTTAGAGTACAAAAAACATCCTGTGCCACAGGGCAATTTGGAAACAGTAGTGTTGTTTAGACAAATCTTGTTCGTTTTTTGGTATTGCAGAATTGATTTAAAACTTAAAATGCAATTTGTTGTAGCTCTTTCCTCTGAATTTCATGCCCAGACCATATCACTTCCTTTTACAATAGGTAAATTTTGACTTGATGGAAACACTCAGGATGCTATGAACAAAGTCGTAAAAACACCAGGCTCAATATTTATTGTATTTTAGCTTAAGCTCTCATTAATAAAAATTAATATCAGCAAAAAAGACCATTTGTGATAAATGTAACAGTCTGGTTTTATGCCTCTATTTCAGAATTTTCATCAAGAAGTCAAAAAAACAGATGATTCAGAAAGCGTGTCAAGCCTTGACAGTCTTGAGGCTGGAGAACAAAATGGAAATTACACAACACTGAGTGAATCATCTTTGACTACACAGTGTGACTGTGCCCTGTACAATCCAGAAAAATCACAGACTAGGAATAATGGTTTGCTTTATACAGCTCAAAGTACTTCTAAAAATGTGCATCTAAATAACTGCCTGAGAAATGTAGATTCACAAAGCAACCACAACTTACCTATTCACGATCTTTTAGCTAAATATAATGTTCTAACTCCTGCTGAACATGTAAACAATTCAGAAGAGGAATCATCTGCTTCTCACAGACCTGGAAAAAAACCTGAAGAGTTCTCCGCCTCTGGTAAGCAAGAACGCTCTGTAAGTAATGCATTTCATTTTCTGCAAAATATAAAAGAAGAAAGAAGCAAACCATCTTCTGGAACGGCCAGCACATTAGCCACTGGTCATCCTGTTTTCAATCCTAGCAAAGTCTGGGCCAGCCCTGACTGTATTCCAGGAGAAAGAGTTCAGGATCTGATGCAAGATCAGAGTTTTAAAATGACCCCACAAAAAAGAACTCTATCTGTGCAAACCTCCAGTCAACCTATTGCAACATCTATAATCCTATTTCCTAATCAGGGATGTTCCACTGGCATTCCCAGCACAGCTGATACATTACCAAAGGACAAAAACATCAGTACAGAGTTTTTAAAAAATACCTCAGGAAAAATGACTGAAACAAAAGAAGAAAATATTAAATGTATTGATAACACTAATCCAAGATCATCTTTATTTCAGGACATACCAAATGCCGCAGTTCTGTGCAATGTTAAGCAACAGAATAACAGACAGAAAGAGAAAGGAAATATGATAGAAACTATGTCACTGGTGTCTGATACAGAGTTAAATTCTGGCACTCCTGCACAGCACAAAACCCTGAAAAACAATATTCTTGAAAGTAAAAGAGCAAGATTATTCACAAGTATCTTAAAGAAGGAATCTAAATATGAACCCACTCATTTCAAAGCTGTGGTTATGAACCATGGGGTCAGTTTTGGAACTCGGCCCCTGTCTTCTATCAGAGACAGTTTAGAACTAGCAAAAATAAAAAAGAAAAGTGCAGAAAATGAAAAATACAATACAAAGCTAAGATGGCATGATCAAATTAACCAGATAATAATACAAAATAATGGAAAATGCTATGAAAAAAACACCAGTGAAATATCTTCTGCACAGCTGCAATATGTTCAAACTACAAATAATGCTCCTAAGACTAATTTAAGTATTGTTGCTCAACCTTCAAACCCCATGTTCATGAAAAATCATCAGGAAAATTCTCATATATCAAAACCAAATGTTAATACTGAAGAATCAAACAAAGAATGCATGCCTCTGAATATATTTATGTCTACTAGTTCCTTTTCTACTAAAAAAGCTTGGATGGTATCACAAGATGAAGAAAGTAATCCCCCAGTATGTAGCAATAATTCTAAAATTAATGACATTAATCAACTCAAAAATAAGACAAAAATAACTAGAAGACCAAGATCTGTAAAAGGCCAGACGAGTTTTATGCCCAAGAAGAGAACAGGCACTATAATCCGACCACAGTCAGCCGCTGAAGCCAACAAAACTCTGAAAGCTCCAGGGAAATTGATAGCACCTCACCCACCATCCGCACCTCTGCTGGGAAACAGAAGTGGCAAAAACGCAGCCAGCCCTGGGTGTCAGCCACTGCTGCCTTCAAGTCTTCAAGCTACCACTACAAGCAGGAATGATTTAAATGAAAGGCATGTTTTCTTACCAGATCAGGTTTTAAATAGAAACGGTACAGAAAACAGTGAGAGTATTACTTGTCGTTCGGACTTGGCCACTGCGATATCTACACCTAGCAGCAGCACTGCCAAATACGAACCTTGGGCAAAAAGTAGGTGTTCTGTACATAATGTTCAGACAAGCGCCTGTCAAAATCATTCAGTAATCTGCACTGAAAGAAGACCTGCTAACGCAGAAAACGGATTACTTCTCCATCACATCCCAGCAGCTGGGAAAACAAGTACCTCCTGGCAAGGAGCACGTACTGCCCGAGCTCCAAAAGACTCTGACACTGGTAAGAGTCATGTTTCTGGGTTTGGGGTGGGGGGATGTTCAGACGAAAGTCTTTTTCAATTACGTCACAAATTTGTTTTCAGTTAAAACATCCAGCCTTTCATCCATTCACACAATGCAGCCAGTTTTAACAAGTTTTCACCATTTGTCATTGTCATTTCTATTCTAGTGCTGCCCAGAGGCCTCTCAAACGTCGATCCCCATTTTTAATAGCTCTCTACAATATTGAATGAAAAAGGAAGTATTTTCCCTGAGATTATATTTCTGGCTAATGAGCAGATGTGACAGGTGGTCTAAATAATAATATAGGAGGAAGTGACTAAGATTATATGAGTAAGTTTGCAAGGTAACTGGGAGTCGTAGCTTGTTGTCCAACAGTCACTGCCACCTGAGAATGAAAGAAGTGTAGATCTAACATGTTTTTAAAATGCTGATACTGTAAATGCCTAAAATTATTACACTTTAGTCTCAGTAATCCAATTAATGCTCAAAAAACTGAATGTAGGTTAAAAATAAAGAGCTTCTACCAGACAAATTTTTCTGTGCTGCAAAGTATGTCTGATTTATAAGGAATTTTAAGAAATTTTAGGACCAATCCTTTATTTTATTAATAACTAACCTTGGAAACAATATGATGCAGAGATTGATTGGTAAAACAGAGGAAAGATGCATAAGAAATTTTGGGATAATAAATTTTAATCACCTGGTTTTTACATTTCAAAATAGGTTTCATGCTTTTTGATTTGCCTTGTTTCTCCTCTGCAGCCTAGCTACATTCTGTGCCTCGGGCACTGATGGCATCCTTGTGCTTGTAATTAGTATGTTGTGTGCTGGTTTGCTTCCTATTGAGGGTTGCAGCTGGAGGCAGAGGTCCTGAAGCTGTAGATCCTGTTTCAAGTACAAGCAGTCTTGAAACCACTTCATGTACTGGGATCACCCCAAGGATCAGCTGTGCAGCTCAAAGATACTTTCTAGCAAAATAAGTAATTCCCCTAACATAAAAAAACCCTAAATTTCTAGTTTTATCTACAGTAATGCATAGTTTTAACTATGAAGTGATTCAGAACAGCTGTTTCGTAAGAGCAGAGGTAGGTGAATATTCTTGGCCTAAAGCAGGGGTGGGAAATGAGAAATGTTATCTGCTTGTCCATTCCAGTTCAAAGTCAAAGAGATGAGCTTAAGATATGTGTGACTTAAGTTAACCTATTTGATTTTACACTGGAAATGACTGAAGGCTTGCATTACCATGCCTTGCCTCCAGCAGAGATACTCGCCTCTTGATGTCCTTATTTGCACATCAGATCAATTAATCAGGAAAGTTACTGAGTCAAAGTTGTGTGCGCTGCTAATACTGTCTTCACTGCAACTTTAAATGCGACATCCCCAGTGTCACATAGCTCCAGCTCTTTTAGAGGAAGCACCAAGTAACTTATTTTCAAAATTGCGGTGGGTGGCCCTCTCTCAGTATCTGCTTAGATTTGAAAGTGTTTTGAAATTCTTCTTTATTTTAAATACTTTAGATAACTCTTAATGACTTGCTTTTATTTGTTCTATTGACTGCAAATGCACGTAGATCACCAAAGTCTTTGTCCTGAAGTGCTTGCTATGAGAGACTGAATACTGCATTGTTCTTGAGCAAAATAGGTGCTGTGGCACTATTACAGAGTTCAGTGAGGTCTGCGAGGACACCGCAGAAAATGGGATCTATTGCAATGCTTGGCCAAATGTAGAGAAAAAAAAGTGAGAACAAGATGAATAAATAAAATTGTTATCCATGAGGATCTTCCTTTAATTGGGCTTCCAGTCTTCAAGTGGTGTATGTTCTGGGGGACACATATTACACTCTAGATGAATATTACAATTATTTTAAGTACTTTGGTGTTCAATCAGTAAAATGCTTTAAAAATATGTTTAACATTTAGCCCGTGACAAATATGGTATTAATTCATATGCTTATAGTTAAACAGGGATAGACTGCTCAGTATTTCATGCTCTTAAAGATGCTATCGCTTCTTTTTTTTCTTATATTTTTGTCTCACATTTCTCAAAGGAATCTCTTACTTGGTATAGATCTACCATGTCTTTCCAACTAATTAAATTAAGTCGATGCGTATCAATAGAGCAACTTTGGATTGTATTTTTCAGAAAAACGTTCTGTGATTACTAATATAACAAGGCGTTTCTTCTTTGCTTCTTTTTAAATTTCCCTCTGTATTCAATAGAACATGATCACATTTCCTTTTCTTTTCAGGTGCTATTCAGCACCATGTGTCACATTACAATAATTCACATATAACTAAATGGCAAACTCTTAAAGCTAATGTGTCCCACGTTACTATCAATGGCAGCAGCCAGATGAGTAGTTTCAAATCTGCTTCTAGGATCAATGAATTGGGGTTTTTTTCTGCAAATGGTAAGAATTCTGCTTTGTTAAATCATAGAATTATAGAACCATAGAATCATAGAACAGTTCGGGTTGGAAGGAACCTTTAAATGTCATCTAGGCCAACCTCCCTGCAATGAGCAGGGACATCTTCAACTAGATCAGGTTGCTCAGAGCCCCATCCGACCTGACCTTGAATGTTTCCAGGGATGGGGCATCTACCACCTCTCTGGGCAAACCTGTGCCAGTGTTTCACCACCGTCATTGTAAAAAATTTCTTCCGTTTATCTACTCTAAATCTTCCCGCTTTTAGTTTAAAACCATTACCCCTTGTCCTATGGCAACAGGGCCTGCTAAAAATTTTGTCCCCACCTTTCTTATAAGCCCCTTTTAAGTATTGAAAGGCCACTCTAAGGTCTCCCTGGAGCCTTCTCTTCTCCAGGCCGAACAACCCCAACTGTCTCTCAGCCTGTCCTCATAGAAGAGGTGCTCCAGCCCTTTGATCATTTTTGTGGCCCTCCTCTAGACCCACTCCAACAGGTCCATGTCTTTTCTGTGCTGAGGGCACAGTACTCCAGGTGGGTCTCATGAGAGCAGAGTAGAGGGGCAGAATCACCTCTCTCAACCTTCTTTTGATGCAGCCCAGGATGTGGTTGGCTTTCTGGGCTGCGAGCACACATTGCTGGCTCATGTCCAGCTTTTCATCCAGTAGTACCCCCAAGTCCTTCTCAGCAACCCCCTTCTCAATACCTTCATCCCCCAGCCGGTATTGAGACTGGGGGTTGCCCCGACCCAGGTGCAGGACCTTGCACTTGGCCTTGTTGAACCTCATGAGATTCACACAGGCCCCCTTCATGAGCTTGTCCAGGTCCCTCTGGATGGCATCCTGTCCCTCGGGCACGTCAACCACTCCTCACAGCTTGGTGTCGTCGGCAAACTTGCTGAATGTGCACTCAATCCCACTGTCTATGTCATTGATGAAGATACTGAACAGCACTGGTCCTAATATGGACCCCTGAGGGACACCACTTATCACTGATCTCCATCTGGACATTGAGCCATTGACCACTACCCCCTGGATGCGACCATCCAACCAATTCCTCATCCACTGAACAGTCCACCCATCATATCCATATCCCTCCAATTTAGAGAGGAGGATGTTGTGGGGGACCATGTCAAAGGCCTTACAGAATTCCAGATAGATGACATCCATAGCTCTTCCCTTGTCCACTGAGGTAGTCACTCCATCATAGAAGGCCACTGGTTGGTCAGGCAGGACTTGCCCTTGGTGAAGCCATGCTGTCTGTCTCAATCACCGAGAAATATTGAATCAAAATACCACTGTAATAACAAATAAATAAATAAAATCACTAAAATACCTCTTAGTCTAATCATGAACTGTATGTTAAACTGCACATGGAAATATTTATTATGCAAATAAATAGGTAATTTATCTTCCCAAGTATAAATCAAGTAACTACATTTACAAATCAAGTAACTGTGTTTACAAATGAGAATGTAATATCTCCTTGGATATGTGGATTCCTGACTTGCACATGAAAATGCTGATTTGCATCTCCAGTTTGTATGCATTGAAGTTTAATTAAAAACTTAATTTTAATTTTGAAACTTCGGGCTTTAATTTTGAAAATGTATTATTACACGAGACAAAACTGAGATAAGTTTGAGGCACAGTGTCTAGGTTAGGCCTCTCTAGCCAAGGGAAAATACTATACAGCAGTACTGTCATTAAAATTAGTATACAGATGTATAAATTAGTGAGATTAACTACAAAATCCCGAGATGTAGAACTAGGGTTTTAAACCATGACTTTGCATGTGAATCACACCTGTGAGGCCACACCTGGAGGACTGTGTTCAGTTCTGGGCTCCTCAGTACAAGAGAGACATGGACAGATTGGAGAAAGTCCAGTGAAAGGCCACGAAGACAATGAACGGACTGGAGCATCTACCCTTGGAGGGAAGGCTGAGAGAGCTGGGACTGTTCAGCCTGGAGAAGGCCATGGGGGATATTATCAACATCCATAAATACCTGGAAGGAAGGTGCAAAGAGGATGGAGTCAGGCTCTTTTCAGTGGTGCCCACTGAAAGGACCAGAGGCAATGGGCACAAACTGAAACACAGGAGGTTCCCTCTGAACATCAGGAAACATTTTTTTTTACCATGAGGGTGACAGAGCACTGGTATAAGTTGCCCAGAGACTTTGTAGAGTCTGCATCCTTACAGATACTGAAAAGCTACCTGGACATGGTCCTGGGCAACAAGATGTAGGTGGCCCTTCTTGATCAGGGGTGTTGGACCGGATGATCCCAAGACATCCTTTCCCACCTCTACCATTTTGTGATTCTGTGAATTAAATAAACTGTGTGAACTATTACACATTTTCCGCACGGTGCTATGTAATCTTAACAAAAGTTGAATCCATTAAGATACAAGGCGCAGCATCTTGGCAACAGGCATTTACTGTGTTGGACAGTTAGACTTTAGGATTATTCTCTAAATACAACTTATTTTCTAAAACATTACGTTTTGGCACATTATGTGATATTTGTTATGTCACAGTTCACTGTTCATTATCCCTCTTACTTGGTAAGACCACCTTGTATCATTGTACAGACCATCTTTATTATCAGGGATTCAAAGTGGGGTTTCACTTAACCTGCTTATAAATGTCCGCATACGATCCACATCTGTATTTTATAGTCCTATGCTAACACGAAATTAAATATGCCTTAGAAGTGCCTGTTTTTCTTTTCACTATCAGAAAATACATTCAGTGAGATCAGATGAAAACATACACAAGGTAAGCATCTCAATTCGGACAGAGATGTTTACTCACCATTATTAGATTTGTTACTAGTATCTTTATCATTTTTTACGCATTTTTGGTTTATTTTTGTATGCCTGTTATTTAAGGTGTTGTTCCTGTTACAGGACAAAAGCAGGCTTTTGACAACAATGAAAATAAACACAGAAGACAAAGTGTAGCCTCTAAAAGATGGAAGCCTACTTATCATGCACAGGTAATATTAAATACTATAAAAAATAAAAAGCTTATTTCTCTTCAAAATGGAAAGAGTTTCAGGAATATCAAAGATTTCTTCGGTATCACACAATTTTGAATCAATGTGCTTAGTCAGCTTGCTGTCACTGCTAATGAAAAGAATAAAACCAACTAGAATACATCACTGTATTAGTATACACTAATATTTTTGCGCTTGAAAACATTTAGTAATAGGAAATAATAAATAAAAAATGTTCAGAAAGTAGTATAGTTACCTTAAATTACACTTAAAATATTCTTATAATATTTTTGATAGAATTCATTATGTACTGTCCAGCTGAGTCCTGTTCAATCTGCATTTGATCCAGTACAAAATATGAATAACACCTATAAGCCTGATGAAGGTACAGTACCACATCTCACTTCAATTCTTTGTTATACATAAAGTAGTGACCTAATATATCCACTGTGTAATATCACTTTTGTCTTTTGGCATCAGTGATTTTAAGTAAGAAAGGGTAGTTCATTGTCTAGACCTACTTTTTTTCACAGAAGTGTAATATACAGCATCACGTGTCATGGTATTGATGGTTTTATAAATGCATTACAACATATACACAAGTTTCATTCCATTCCTGTTCGTATTTAACTGTATGATAGCTGTATGTATCATACCTAACTGTATGATATGGACAGGTATTGCTTGCTATCATTATGTATTTCTGAACCCAGTAGAACTTGCTGTGGTGCCAATTGTAAGATGCATTAGTGGTCTGAATTATGTCATTTTCTAACATGTTGTGCTTTTTGACTTTGCCACTTTTTTGATCTTTTAATGTGCATTTTGTGAATTTCACAAACCTATAGTAATGAAAGCAAGCAGCGTATTTAAATGTCATGAACTCTTCTCATTAAAGTTACCCCTGTAATCTCTTCAGTTTCAGAAAGCACTATTCAGTTTCTTATGGCAGAAAAACTAGCAAGTACACCAGCTGCAGAAGGTGAAATCCTGGCAGCTATGGAAAGTATACAACCAGCCAGCCAGCCCTCACGGCTCAACAGGGCTCCGTGTCTAGGCACGAGTGCACTTTCAGTAGAAGAACAGAAGATTTTCCAGTCTCTTGATCGTCTCAATCAAAGGCTACAAAGTAAGTTTGATAATATATAGGATCCTACATCAAGTGATTAAGTAACTTTATATTTTGTTGTCATGGATTAAATTGGATTAAAAACGTGAATCCTGTGGTAGAAATATGTTTCTTCTTATTTTCTTCTCATTATTCTCTAGTAAATATAGCAAACAGGAAATCAAAATCATGAAACCTTTCTTAGAGTCAATGAAATTAATTTAAAATAATGGTGACTTTACCTTGGTCAAAAAAAAAATTCAATATGTGACTGCAGGATGCCTTCAGAAACTGTCTCAGTCCAACTGTAGATGTTGCTTCTAACAGATGTTTGTCAAAACTGTTCTTTAAAGTGTACAGATACAGATGTATCAGCCTCACTTAGGAATCTGTTCCAGTGCTTATCCATATGAATTTTTTGGCAGTTAGTTTTGTAAATAATTACCCTTTATATTATACACCCTTTTCTTTTTTTTCAAATATAACCCTTTATAATGAATGGCTTTTTGTTTCCTTTCTTCTAGTCTTTTAGGATGTTCCTCTTCTTCTCCTCTCTGTATCACAAATACATTTCTGAGATTGCTGCAGCCAAATCTGAATGTTTTTGTGAATATCACTTGCACAACTATTTTAAAAATCTCAAACTTACTTGAGCATTCCCTAACCTATTCTTTCTGTATCCCAGGCTGATTTCTTACCTGCTTTAAGAAGTGCTTTTTATATGAGCTGTCGCATTGCAGTTGACATTTTATTCAAGAATGTGGGGATAAAAGTCTGTACTCGTTCTTGATATTTTTTTCTCTCCAGTGATTCGTTAGCCAACACTTTCATTCATCATCCTATTATAACTAGCATACTCGTACAACAAACTTACTTTGGGAGTCTCTTGCTACTGTGTCTAATGGCTACTATTTGCTTTGACCTACATGATCATACAGGTCTTTCATAAAAATTATCATTAGTTTGACATAGTTTTTGGATTTTGTGTGCTCCATCCTGTATTTGAAACCAATGGGGACCTTGTGGTCTCTTCGCTGCCTGGCTTTCCATATCATTGGAATAACTGCTGCTTGACATTTTTGCTGTTTATGGAACTGCCAACTCTCCTGAATTTTATGTTTTCCTTGGATTTTTTTCATATAAAATTTTACATGCCAATTATTTGAGTTTATAAGAGTCTGCTTTCTTGAAGTCCATTGATTTTATTTTATTATTCTACTTCTTTTCCTTGTGGACTGAACCATTTCACGGTCAGGTTACCCACATTTACCTCCCTATTGACTGGAATCAAACTAAAGCAGAGCTTATTAAGCTCCTGCCCACTATCCATACATCTCTACATCAACTGGCGGATTGCTTGACTTCGAGGAAAAAGGCTTCAGTTTCCTGTAAACTGAAACAGCAGAATAAAAGATCTTTGCAACTGCTTAGAAACTTTCTGCAGCTGTAGCTTACAGTTCCTGCTCCCATCAAACAGTGGTTCAGAATTTCATTTTACTGTACCTCATGGTTATTGCTTCCAGGCAAATAGAAGTGAAGAATTCTGTCTTTTGTCAGAGAGGAGATTTAGTATGATGTGCTCAGGTTAAGAAAGTAGATATGAAAAGAGAAGTACTAGAAAATAGAAAATAAATTGCTGTATAAATAACAGAGAAATAACAAAGGAATAAGGGCAAAGATAAATGCAGCAAAGGAACTTGGAGCACGAAAGCTGAAGTTTGCAAAGTGG
This sequence comes from Dromas ardeola, assembly GCA_013398915.1. Classification (NCBI taxonomy): domain Eukaryota; kingdom Metazoa; phylum Chordata; class Aves; order Charadriiformes; family Dromadidae; genus Dromas; species Dromas ardeola. Next base: position 219,086 of record VYZM01021729.1, read on the forward strand.
GAAAAGGAAAAATTGGAAAACTGTAAGAAAAGTATATGAGGAATATGATAGAAACAATGAAAGAATTATAGCAGTTAACAGATTGCAAATGAAGTAACTGCAAATTAATGTAATGTGTATATATATGTGTATGTATCTTAGAAATGTAATTAGCTTGCCTAATTATTTGGGGATTAAAATTGGTAATAAGAAGCTGTGAAATTTTACAGGTAGACTTATAGGACATGTAAGTACATGTAAGTTGGTACCTGTAAGTAAGTGCATAACGTGTTGTAAGTACTTACATGTCATATAAGTACATTGCTTTTTTAAACCGTGACCTTTTTGAACACCTTTTTTTGTCTTTGTTTTCACATGTAACCAAATTAAGTGACTAAAACTGTGTACATTCATAGCAGTCTTTTTAATGAATAACAGTTAGTCACTAACCAATCTAAGTGTGGAGTTTTTGTTGCCAGCTTTAAGTAGCTGGCATTCTTTTTTCTAGCTTTAGATTTCTTTATTGACACCGAATTTTTTGTTCAGATAATAATATCTAGCTGCAAATTTTAAAAATATAGATACGACGTACACTTCAGCAGCTGTTGGTAGGAGAAAAAAGAACAGTGAAATTAAACTACATTTCCACAATCTTTGGGAAGTTTTGCGTTGAATATTTGACTGTGAATCACATTTCTATTGCAGTATTTGGTTTACATAACATTTATGATATGCTTTCATGCTATTTTTAGATGTTCAAGAAGCCATTACCAGAAACCCATCTGCTTCAAATGTTTTGCAGATAATCACCCCTCTAGTAAGTATTTAATTTAAATATGCTCAGATTTAGTTCCTACAAATTGACCTTATGGCTTATTTTCTAGAAAAAAAAAATTGAAAATATTGACATCAATCTGTTCACTGGCTTGCCACATTTTCAGATTTCTATTTATATAAAAAAAAATACACATATGAATTTTTATAGTACTGTAAACAGGCTTCACCAGACTGCCTCATCCTCTGGTTTCATTTTCCTTTTGGAATCTGAAGACACTTGCAAAGTCCAGGAAGTTCCAAGAACTTTTAAGGAATAGTAATTTAGCAGGGTCGATTTGAACTATATATAGCTCATAATTAATTTGTATTTCTTAATAACGTAGAGATGAAAGGGGGAATGATGCATGGTACTGCATAAAATAATTGGTAATACAATGAATTCTTGCTTTGACCTGCAGATACGCCATGTTCTATAGATGACAGGTATTACCTTTCTTCAATAAGTGTTTGTATTTTTTTTCATGTATTCTAGATCTTGTCAGTTTGAAACAAAATAATCATGATAGCTGGAATATAAAGAACTGAATAGGCAGATGACTGTCTCAAGTACAAAATTTACATTTCAAATGTTCAGTTTATAATGCAGGAGTTACTATTTGTAATTCTGTATTATTAGTCTCCTCCTTTACTATGTATTTGTACTGAGGCAAAAATATAGACAGAGGCCTGTAGACTTCACAGCCTTTATATACTTTCACATACTTCATATACTTTACTGGATAAAATGTTACCAAAAATGTTAGAGAAAATACTCTTTATTCAGAAGGCTTTTGCCATCTACTGAATTTGAGACTGAAAAACCCCAGAAGGTATCTGGGCTCCTAAATTCGAAATGATTGCCTGGTTTTAAAATGGGACTGTGAAAAGAACACAGAACACATCATTGCCTCTCTTCTTGTGAATCCTAGTAGTAGGTGCGGCTTGGAACCTCAGCTTCCTCTCCTCTGCCTCCTATCTTACAAATTTAATTCCTTATGGCTTAACAACTTGTAAATTTTGTGTTTTCCAGCAATTAGTGTAGTATAGTTACCTTTATTGGATCTAACTGTGTTTTACTAGAGCATTTTTGAGTATGCCTGTTCTCTGGGGTTTGCTTCATAGCATGTCCTACCATAGAATCCTATAGAACCCATAGAACCATAGAATTATTTTGGTTGAAAGAGAGCTTTAAGATCATCAAGTCCAACCATTAACCTAACACTGCCAAGTTGCCACTAAACCATGTCCCTCAGCACTACATCTACATGTCTTTTAAATACCTCCAGGGATGGTGACTCAACCACTTCCCTGGGCAGCCTGTTCCAATGCTTATCCAATGATAACCCTTTCTGTGAAGAATTTTTTCCTAATATCCAATCTAAACCTCCCCTGGCACAACTTGAGGCCGTTTCCTCTTGTCCTATCGCTTGTTACTTGGGAGAAGAGACTGACCCCCACCTCGCTACAACCTCCTTTCAGGTAGTTGTAGAGAGTGATGAGGTCTCCTCTCCCCTAAGCCTCCTTTTCTCTAGGCTAAGCAATCCCAGCTCCCTCAGCCACTCCTCATAAGCCTTGTTCTCCAGACCCCTTACCAGCTTTGTTGCCCTTCTCTGGACACACTCAATGCCTTTCCTGTAGTGAGGGTCCCAAAACTGGACACAGTACTCGAGGTGGGGCCTCACCAGTGCTGAGTACAGAGGTACAATCACTTCCCTAGTCCCGCTCACCACACTACTGCTGATACAGGCCAGGATGCTGTTGGTCGTCTTGGCCACCTGGGCACACTGGTGGCTCATATTCAGCCAGCAGTCAGCCAACACCCCCAGGTCCTGTTCTGCCAGGCAGCTCTCCAGCCACTCTTCCCCAAGCCGCTCCCGGTGCGGAGCCGGTGCGCGGGCGGCACCTCCCGGTCCCGCAGCACGCCATCGCCATCTGCTGGGAGAGCCCCTCCTCACACGCCTCCTGCCCGGAGAGCACAACACCGACATCCCACTAGCGCTCCTAACATGCTTTTGTTGGTCCACTCTAATCTACTAAATTACTTCTACCTTTTCCCTCAGCTTGGTAATTAAATGCCTGTCACCGGGTAGAAAGCAAAGATACACACAATTGTTTAAAAAATTACCATTGCAATTCATTCAGCAGGGCAGAGGAGGTGCAGTTCACCTCTCTGAATACTGCAGTAAACTATTTTACCCAAGACAACACGTTATTTCTTCCAGAAAGGAGTTCTTCCTTATATCTGTATTTTTCTGCAGTGCTGTGTATTCAACAAATCTGGTCAACCATGTTCAGGAAATTAAGTAAGGCTGCAACAGGAACTGGAAGAGAAGAGGTGTGACTGCTTCTACACACTGGTAAGAAATAGAAAGCGGTAGAGCTACTTAGAATGACAGGTTTAGAAGTTTAAATGTGGTCATTGCGTAAACTTCAACTTAATCACAAGCCACCATATGCTAAACACGTAGTTCAGAAAGACTTAGAGAACATGTCTTCCATAAACTGATTAAGATTAGATTTAACATAGATGAATGCTCCTAATCAAACACAGAAATGAGGTTCTCAAAACATTTTGTACTAACAGTAGCTGGAGCAAAACATCTAAGCGGCTTCAGAATGGGTATCAGTGTATGAAGAGAATTCTATCTCCACATTCACATTTGGGGACCATGGAAATGGGATTTAAATTATGCTTAAAATAGGATCTCTACAGTCAGAAACAGAAAGATATTTTAGACACCTAATTTAATTGTCTGGATTTTACAAGTGCCAAGGAGTTCTCTCTTCTGTTACTGTTACTGGTGAAAGGCTAAGTCAGTTACCCCTGCTCTGTGAATTCTATTTATACTACTGCTGTTACTTCTGCTGATTTTATTTTTTCCCTGCCTTTGTGTAGAACTACCCTCCTATTTTAATTCTCTTTATATGGATTGCTGCACACTTAATTTTATTTTCCAAAGACAATGTTTTTTTCTTGAAATAAAGCTACTTTCAAAAAGTAGCAGAAAAGTTTTCTGTTAACACGGCCTCCACAGCTTCTATTGCTTGCACTGTGAAATGCAAACACATGCACCACACCACAAAAATGCTACAGCAGAAATTAACTGCAGCTGTAAAACAGCTGTAAAACNTTGTCCCTCCTTCCATAGGCCCTAAACTTTCCTTTT
>VYZM01021730.1:2099-14729 GCA_013398915.1 Dromas ardeola
GGGTCGTCCGCTGCTGCTTCCAGCTTGGGATTTTTGAAGGCGGGGGTCGGAGACGCCGGGGGGGGGCCCCATTTCACCGTGGGTGGGTTGGGGGTGAGGGCGGCCCGAGCTTTGCTGCCGTAAGGTTTTCAATATGGAGGTGACGCTGCTTCCACCCTCATCTTCGTCGCTGGAATACCAGTTCCCGGTGTCGCCTGGGAGGAAGAAGGAGAGAAAAAAGGTGGTAAAAGGCCGTCAAAAGCCGTGATGCCGAGGAGAAGGTCCCCAAAACGCGTCACCTCAACTCCACGCCACTCAAATTCACAATTATCCCTCAGCCTCGGCCTCCCTGTCTCATTTTCACCCCCCAAATGACCACAGCATCCCTCCCTTCCTCTTCCTCCCACTCCCAGCAGACTCCAGTTTGACCAGAATTAAACCAGTATCCCCGTCTCCTTCACCTTCTTCCCAGTTTTTCAGCTCTTTTCACGCCGGGGGTTCTCTTTGAGGCACCGACACCCCTCGCTCCCCACAGAATTCCTCCCTGACACCCCCATTTCTCCCCCATTTTTCAGAGCTCCCGCCTCCGGGTGGGGAGAAACGGAAGGAAATTGGAGTTTTGAAGGAAAACCGGCGCATTTTGCCACTTGCCTTCCTCGTTTTCGCGTTCCTGCTTGTTGCTCTCGGCTAATCTCCGGGCTCTCTCCTCTTCCTCTTGCTGTTTCTGCTGGATTCTCAAATAAAGCGCTCTTTGTGCCGAGGGCATGAAATCGGGGATGCTGCCGGGCGGTTTGGTTAAGCCGGAGGGGCCTCCTTCGCACAAAGCGTCGGGATCCAAGGACGGATCGGGGAACATGTGCTCTCCTGCAGGCCCTTCCATATCCTCATAACCACCGTAGTCTTCTACGAGGGAAAAAAATCATCATGTTTTAAAAGAAAATCTTCATTTTATCCCCCCCTTCTCGGCCTGTTGTGCGCAGGAACAACCTGTCTCCGAGCCAGGGTGTCTGGCAAAGCACCCGAAGGTGATCCCGGTGGATCCTCGGGCCGTACCTGGGTCTCCCATCATGCCGTGATCCATCTCCAGACCTTCTTGTTGTGGGTAAAAATTATCGTAGAAACCTTGCGGCCCCGGGCCGGGTGGCATCATGCCGGAATGAGGGGAATCATCCGGTCCGTAGGGCATCATGGGGGGTCCGGGACCCATGGGGGGGCCGGCATTCATTCCCGGACCCATCGGCATGTCCGGGTGCATGTCGGGGTGCATATCCGGGTGCATGTCCGGGTGCATGTCGGGATGCATGTCAGGATGCATGTCAGGGTGCATGTCGGGGTGCATGGGGCCGGGCATTGGTCCTGGGGGGCCTCCAGGCCCGGGGAACCTGGGGGGAGGCGGCCCTGGGTGCCTGAAAGAGAAAAGAAGAGGAAAAACCGCTTTAACGCACGTTTTCCGCTGCTGGAGGGACAGACATGCTTCCGGAGGGATGGACATGCTTCTGGAGGGACGCACCCTGTGTCCGACCCTGCGTCGCACCCAAAAACGGAGAGAAATCTCCTTTTTACGCCCTTGCGCCCATCGTTAGTGGCGGCGCCAGGGCAGAGCTCCTCGTTGCGAGACGGCACCCACCTGACGCCCAGTTTCTCGGCCAGCTGCCCCGTGGGCCGGACGACGATCTCGAACAAGGAGGGGATCTTCTTGTACATGTCCTGCTGTTGCTGCAACTGCTGCGGGGACAGCGGCTCGTGCATCGGCGGCGGCATTTGCGGCCCCGGGGGCGGAAGAGGCGGCGGTGGAGGGGGAGGAGGCCCCCCCGGGATGGGTCTCCCATTGGGAGAGGTGGGAGCTGGAGGACCGGGAGGACGAGGGGGCGTGGGGAGCAAACCCACCCCAGGGGGGGGTTTGGGGAGAGGGTTGATGCCTTGTTTTTTAAGCTCTTCGACTTCTTTCTCATCCTCGGCGCCTGCTTCCGCGTCGTCTGCCAGCATCTGAGAAGATAAGATTTGATCCAAGCTGTGGAGAACCCTTTCCACCTGCAGGATTTGACTTCCAGGGCAGGAAAACAGAGAGGGAAGCGGCGGTAAGGCTTCGCTTTACCTTGTCCAGAAGCTCCCGCGTCTCCTCCGTGAGCGGATCGTGAGAAAACATGCAGTCGTCCCCGTTGATGCAGTTGCCCGTGGTGTGGAAGAGCTTGCACGGGAAATCCCGTGTCGTTTATTAAGGAGAATAAACCCCAAGAGGGAGTTGCTCCAACAGCCAGAGAGGTTACCGACGCTTTTCACTTCGCAACGGGACAGATTTGTGCCGGCACGACACCAATATTAAACTACCGTCGCCAAAACCGCCACATTTTACCTTTCTGACGTGTTTTTCTGTAGGTGCAACGGCCCCGAACCTCCTTTAAGAGGAAAAGTGAGGATAAGAAGGAACGGGGAGCGCTGCCTGTCAGAAAGCGCCTTTTTTCCCTCCCTGACCCCCCCACACGCAGAGAAATGAGACCGATTTAAGGCCGGCTTAAGGAAAAAGTTGAAAACCAAAAGGATATCGTGCATGTACGGGCAGTTTTCAGCCCTGGCGCAGTAGCCGGTGATGTAGAACTTGCAGAGCTCCCGTTTCTTTGGTAGTTCAATGTCGTGACTGAAATTGCAGTGGTCGCCCTGTCGCGGAAAGAAGACGACAGCGCGTTAATCGGCCGCGTTCGTCAGCACCGAAGAGGGATGGGGAGATGCGGCTGCTTCCCAAAACGCCCTTTGTAGGCAGCAATACCTCCCCGAAACGGGTTTAAAACCTGGACTTTACGTTTCGGTGCCGGTTCCGCGTGCATATAAAGAGATTTTATATAAATATTCTTGAATTATTCCCTTACCCAGGTACACCTGCCTTCCACGAAGTATTTGCAGATCACTTTCCCTTTCTTATCCGACTGCTGGTGGGGTTTGTCGTGGTCGTTCCGCCGGTAATTTCCACTGCCTCCTCCATCCTATGGGAAGCACGTAGCGTTAGTTGACGAAGAATTTGAAAATACAAAGCGAGAGAAATTAAAACTTCCTGGGCAGCCACCTGGGAGAGGGAAAACCACCAGGATTTGGGATGAAAAAGGGACAAAAAGTGAGCAGCAGGCTGCTGAGCACGGCTTGAGGAACCTGTCAGATGAGCAGAGTCCAAAACATCCAATTTTTGGGGATTCTGGGGAAGATCCGTTTGGTTTTTTTGCTCCTGCCAAGGTTTTCTTTGAAGCCTGAGTGGATTTAGAGGGGGATGGAGGACAAAGGGTGCCCCCAGCGCTGTATGAAGCCGTTAGAAAACAAAGAGCTACTCACTCCCATGTCCTCGTCGTAGTAATCGTCGTCGTCGTTCATTCCACCCCCTTTCCCCATTCCACTTCTGTTGCCACCTCTGCCTCGTCCTCTGCCCATGCCTTTATTTCCTCTTCCTCTGGGGCCGCGACCACGTCCTCGATTTAAACCTGGAATAAAAATATCACACACCCCCCCCCTCGTTTGGAATTTCTCTCCTTCCGTAAAAGGGACGAGAGAACAGGAACGTGGGGAGCTCGTTATCGCCCTCACCCCGGCCCCGATTCTCCTTGCTCCGGCGGTACTGGTTCAGCTCCTTCGAGTAGTCGTCGTACTCGTCCTCGCCGAGGGGCTCCTCATTATCGCAGTACTGCAAACGAGAGCCCTGCCACTAATGAGCGGGGAGGAAGCTCAGCCCTATTCCCCGATGGGGTGAAACTGTAGATTCTCTCGCCTCCCCGGGGAGCAGGTGGGAGACTCGACACTTACTTCCATCTCTTCCTCATACATCTCCTCCTCTTCCTCGGGGTGGTCGCCCCTGCCTCGTCCGCGGTTCCCTCGGCCCATGCCTCGGCCTCCTCTCATCCCTCCTCTTCCTCCTCGGCCTCGGTACCCTCTGCCTCGGCCACGGCCACCTGGCAAAGGAAGGGGATGGGCTCAGCTTTCTGCCGCGTTTCACCTCTCGGGTGCGTTAAAGGCAGCACAAAAATAATCCAGGCAAGGAAAAAGAAATCATAACCTTCTGTTACGGGATTAGCAGCATCTTAAAAACTTGTTTCTAAGTGAATCAGGTTTTAATAGTCTAAAAAAACGGATTTTTAAGAAGGCAAATTACAGTATTTTTTAAAAAAAACCTCCAGTGCTGCGTGGCCGTGTCATGGCTGCGGTATGTCAGACAGGTAGCGTCAATCTGTGTACTCCAGATGCGATACCAGACTCATTTATTGATGAAATTAATTTCCCTTTCAAATAAAGCTTTTATTTTCTCCATTTTCAACCACTTACCCGCTTTTACAACCACCTTCTCTAGCAAGAAAAACGCTTATTTAAAATGTTGAATTATCCACAGGGATCTGAACTTTCCCCTTGTAGCGGAGAAGAGGAAAAAGCACTTTTCCCCCGTCACAAACCAACACCTCCACGAAGCTTCCTGCAACGTGTCAGGCCTTATTTGGCCGCAGATCAGCTAAACGAGCTGCAGGTAACGAGATACAGGGAAAAAAACCCGGAATATTTAGTACCTCGCCCCCGGTGGGAGCCTTCCTTGGCTCTCCGGTATTGATTCAACTCTTTGGCAAAGTCATCGTAATCTTCCTTGCCCATATCTTCGTCTTCCTCCCCCTCGTACTGGCCGTACTCCTCGTTCTCGTAGTCCTCATACATGCCGTAATTCTTGCTTTCCATTTTGGAGTAGCTCTTCTTCGGCATGGGAGCTCCGTGAGAGGAGGGATACTGCTGGTGGGACTTTGGGAAAGGCAGAGAGGAAGAAAAGGACAGCATCAAGCTTAATATCACGATTTAATTTTCAAAAAAATCATTCAAAATCCCCAAGCGGGTGAAAAATAAACAGCCTCGAGGCCCAACACCAAAGCACGTGGCCCGTAGACGGAGCTACCTGTGCCGGCAGCGGCTCTGAACTTACGGAAGAGTAGGGAGGGCTGTATTCCCGGTATTTTCGGTGTCCTTTTTCCCCAGGACTGAAGTCCGAATCCTCGCTGTAATCAGAGAAGTCATCGCTGGAAGAAGCGTGGCGCTGGCAAGGCAAGGAAAACAGCCGGCGTCATTTTATTACAGGCCAGCTCTGACTCGGACACAACCCAACTAAGTTGCCCTTTGTCTTTTGGATGGTTTTTGGAAAGAAATTCAAGTTTTGCTTAACAAAATTATCAGAATGTTCAGTGAATTGCAAAGTGGGAGCCTGTCAGCAGTCTATTTAACTGGTCTCTAATGAAGACAAAGAAAATACGTCTTCTGTGCTGTAGAAATTCCTGGAATTTAGGTGACAAACATCCTCGATTTGCCAAATCCGGCAGCCCACAATCCCCTTTGAGGTCCGAACGCTCACACAAAGGAATTCCCTAAATAAAAACCCTGTTTTCTTCCCGTTCTGCGTCCTCAGATGGATAAAAGTGTTGGAGCATTTCCATCCCAGCCGCAGGCCTTGGTGCCCCGCTGCTGCACGGGGTCCTCAGAGGAGGAAAACGTTAAGGAGCTGAACCCCAAAAACCCCTGCGAGCACTCCCACCTCGCAATTATCCTTAGGGGAAGAGTCTCAAACTCCTCGGAATAACGTTAGAGGAGGAATTAATTCCCTGGAGGTACCCGATGGCAAAGCAAGTGGTGCCTGGCTCACCTTGTGTTTGGATTTCCTTTTCTTCTTGGATCTCCTCTTCTCTTTCTCTCTCTCTTTCCGACGCTTGCGCTTCATCCGGCGATGGGTTTTCTCCTCATCAGAATCGCTGTGATGCTTCTCCCCTTTCTCCTTCCGACCTCTTTCACGAGATTCCGAGGGATCCTGCACCTCCTCCCCTCCATCGTCCTCCAGCTCCCCTTCTTCCAGTTCTCCATCCTCCCTGTAAAAAGCAGACGGGCGCATTTAATTCTCCTTATTCAGAAAAAAAAAAAGGAAAATAAAACTTTCTTGGTCCGCTCACCAGCCAGGCACTCGGCTCCCAAAGTGCTGAATAATTCCTAGTTATCAGGGTTTTAAATATCCGACTGCAAATACTGATTCTGTCCATCTCCGCTCAGCACGGAGTTAAAACACGGTGAAGAAAACGTCTCGCAAACAAAGCAAAGCCACAACATTATGGCGCTTGACCCTCACATGAGATTATGGCAAATTAACTCCCAATAACGGAAACGAGTAATTTAATAAAGCGCTCGGTCCGCTCCAGGAACCGAAACTGGTGTTTTAATAAAATAATCCGTCCTCCAGAAAACAAGAATAAGTAGATATCACCTCGGTTTGCCCAATCTAGAGACGCGTGCCCAGTTATTCCTGCTTTCTCCTGCTCCCGTTCCCCCACGACTGTGGTTAGCGGAGGCAATAAAACAAATCCAAACTTCCTCCAGCGGCTTCCCCAAGCCCCACTCCATTAAATCCAATTAAAAATCCCTCGGATCCGGGTTACAAGAAACCTTTTCCAGCCTTGTAACGCGTTAAAGGTGGAACACGGCACGAGTTTTAACCGTCTCCTTCGCCTTTTATCCCAACAGGTTGTTGCTGTGGGATTTAAAACACAAGCGGGGTCTTTTCACTTAAATTATAATTAAAGCCATGAACGACGGCTTGTTTATGTACGTCACCGCCGTTCACAAACAATTTAGGAGTGTATAGGAGGTGGATCTTTGACCTGCATCCCTCTAATTGGGGTATTTTTTTAGGCTATTTGGCTTTTTTGGCTGCAGTAAATCCCCTTTTTAGCATTGTAACGGGAAGGGACGCTCTCAGCGAGCTCTGAAAGCCGAAAAGTGGTTTAGGAAGAGCAAAATTGTGCTGCATGAACGAGTCGGCCTGTCCCGTTAAAAAAAAAAAACATAAAAAAATTGAATTATTTCCCCAAACGTACAAAAAACATCCCTGGGAGCAAACGGGGTGCCCGGTTCAACTCCAACGCAAAGTTCCCTCGTGTTTTCGCTTGCGTTTGCACCATTTTAATAACAGCCCAGCTCTAAAATCAACTATTACTTACGAAGCTCGTAAACCCGACGCGTAATTTCTCACCGTACATGCAAGTTTTAAAGACCAATATCAGTGGAAATGAGTTTTGCAGCGAAAAGGCGGCACCTTTCACGTGTTTGTGTCCGGCGAGATCAGGCCGGGAACAAGAGAAACTCGAAGGCGAGCCGAAAAGCGGAAACAAAAGCAGGTTACAGAAAGGAATGGAAATACCTGTTTATTTAAATATTGAAAGAAAAGTCCTGTCGAAAGCCATGACGGGACAGATTCATCAAGAAATGGATTTTAAACTCAAAACAACCCTGCAAAACACCGAGCTCAGCACGGGGGTAGCAAATGATGAGCCAAAGCCGATTTATCGCTCAAAATAAATGCAATAAGCACCCTCACATTGTATTTTTTTTGCAAAAAACCCCAGCTATTCCCTTTGGTATATCCCTTCAGAATCAGCCTCATTTACCCTTTTCTCAGGAGTCCTCACCGGCTGGGGACAGCGATCGCTCCCCGACGCCCTCCGAGAGGGACAAACCACCTTAATTACAATTTTAATTACCCTTCCCAGGTGCTTTTAGCCTGCCTGGAGTTGCTCAAGCTTTAGAGGAGACCACGGCCAGCCCGCCCCCCCCCGAACGACTATCGCATCATGAAATTCACGGCAGTTACAGAAACGAAGACCAAAAAAAGCTCCCGAGAACAAATTTTGCGGCCGCCGCGACGGTTATTTGATAAATAACCAAGAGATGGGATGACGCTGAACCATCAAAACGATCGCTGTGAGCTGCTTAGCAGATTAATATTAATTATTTAATCAACACACACGCCTAATAAAAGAGGAAAGCCTAAAAAATTGTGTTTATACAGACGCTTAGATATGTCTCTCCTGATGGGTTTTAACTCCGGTTTTGCCAATTTGTGTCAGTTTGGGCCAGAAACGATACAGCGACCTCTCTGAGACGCTGGGAAAAGTTTTTGGCAAGTATTATCCAAGCAATGAATTCGCCCGATGGTTTTAAACGCAAAAAATTGGGAATAATTTGGAATACGGCAAGCAGGAAGGATGTCTGAAAGCAACCGAGTGATATCCAAGGCGGGTCGGAAACAAAATTTAAGCGATTACAGTGAATTTGTGCGGGCTTTTTTGGGGGGGGAACGGGCTCACCGTGGAGAGTCGCTGCGGGGAGGCGGCGAAGAAGCCATGGCTGTTAAGCGATTATCGGTATCGCAGCAAACACCGAGCTGGGGGAAGGGGGGGAAATTCTTCCCTGAATCCCTGGGTTTTCCTATTGCTCCGTCCCGCCTGAGCTAGAGGGGACAGCGGCCGGCGCAGCGCGGTTCCGAGCGGCGTTTGAGACAGCGCCACGGCAACGACGGAACCCGGGGACGGTGACAATGCCTGGAAAACAGGAAAAAAAAAGCCCTTTCCATCATTATCCCGCCATCCCCAGAGCTTCGCCAGGGGGTAAAAATCACAGGCATGACCCTGGTGGGAGAAAATTCAGGTTTTTTTTGGCCACCAAGGAGCAGCAGCAGAATTAAAATATTACCTTAAAATAAATAATGTCACTTTATCCAGCCAAAGCTTTGTTAGAATTGGAAATGAGCGTTAACGAAGTGACAAATGAGCGGCCTAGAGGGTGGATTTATAATAATTTATAGCCGATATCCCCTCCTAACCCTATTAAAGATATTATTGCTCCTGCCTCGTTAACATCTGGAAGAAACCCCAGCGAAAAGAAACCTCTCAGCTCCCATCCTCGGAAAAACACAAGTTTTTTTTACTAGTTTTAAGAAAAGAAAGAGCTTTGTGCCATAGATATACATCGGAGTAACTTCTAAACAATCCCCCTATAAAAAAAAGATGATTTAATAGGAAAAACTCTTTTCTATGGCCTTTTTTTTTACACAAGGGGTGCAGCTGAGCGTGAAATCGCTGGTTTTGCCGGAGCAGCTCCGCGGCCACCAGGTTCATGTATGAAGGCAGAATCTGGTTTAACTTTGAGGAATGCAAAAAAGAATTAAATTAAAAATAGAAGGAAAGGGGTGAAAATGCCTTTTTTTTGTTGTTTTTCACAGCGATGCAGCAGGAAGGGTTTGAAAATCGAAGCGCAAACGCTCCACAAGTCCTGATTTGCAAATTTGCGCAATTTAAACTCATGAAAAGCAAAATGTTCACATCTAATTTTCCCAGATTTTAGGCAATTTTAAGATGGATGGGGATTTGAGCTGGGCACAGACATGGGGATCTTTAGGATAAACACCTCCTGCCTCAAGCTGAGCAACCAAGAGAGGTTAAAGTTGATTTTTAATGATCTAATTGATGGCTTGTCCTATGGTGGTGGGGGGAAATGATCAGACGGCAAATAAAAAAAGTAAACTCAATAAACCCAAGTAAAAACCCAAAATTCACCATAAACCGACTGCTAAGCTCGAGGGGGAGTGGTTTTTTTTTGGCAAAGGCGGAAAATCCCGGCTAAAAGTGTCTTTTCACCACCAATTTCAGAGCAGGGTTTAAAACCAGAGCCCTTCCCATGTAGAAAACAGTCCTGCTTTTAAGCGGAATTTAGTTCTTTTTAGGACAAACGTGTAGTTTTTCCCCACTTTCTGCATTTTAAGTTTTTTCTAGTGAAAACACACTTTGCAGAGTGACATCTAAAGGGTATTAATCCCACTTTTTTAAGGCTTCAGTGGAAGTTTAATGTTTAAAGATCCGACCCCAGCATCACACCTGCACCGGTGCAAATGAATTCTGCCAAATCTCCCGTTCTTTCCCCAAAACATGGATTATTCCAGAATAATCCCAAAGGAACGAAGCTCTCCACCGGGGCGGCCGCCTTCTATTTTATTCCGAGTGGGAACGGCGGGGAAATACATCAATCAAGAAATAAAAGAAGCGGTGCTTTGAAGACAGTGGGGCCGCACCGCCTCATTCAAACTGCGCGGACTGGGGCAGAAGTCATTAAAATTTATCAGCTTTTTCTTATTTTCTGTACAGTTGGGGTTCGGATTTTTTTTTTTTTTTTTTACATTATGATAATAAATATGTTGTACTAATTTATAAAGGGCTTGGAGAGAGATCCCTTCAGCCTGGGTATAATCGGGGCAAATCCTCCTCCTGCCACCGGGGCAAATCCTCCTCCTGCCACCCCCAAAATTCATGTTTTGAAGTGATATTTCTACTAAGGGAAACTTCCAGGTGCTATCTGGGCCAAATTTAAGATTTTTCAAGGACTTGGCTGCTCATTCTGAACCTTCTCCTCTGCTCCCGGGTTCCTCCTATCCACATCCTTCAGTGAAATCCTAACGCCAAGCGCTGACGTCCTCACTGCCGCGGCACGGCTGATGCCACAGCAACGGGATACGGCCTGGAAATAATAATAATACAAAAAAGAGAAAGGCCGGGGTTTGGGATTTGCTTTGGCCTTTCCTTTAACCTGGGACAACAAAGCCTCGCTCGACCCAAGGAGCCTCAGCAGAACAATTACGCCCTTAGAAAAAAAAAAAACAACCAACTATCCCTGTAAAAAAAAAAAAATATCCGATTTTCCAGGGAGCTGCTCACAGTACCGATGTTAAAGGGGTGTTTGCACCATTAAAGAGGTAATTTCTCGCAAATCGTGAGCACTAAAAGGAGGTTGAGCCCGATTAAAAATGGGTCAAGGGAAGCAAGGCACGAGGAAAAGCCTCAGACGAGAAGTCTGAGTCTTACTGCTAATATTTAACTCTCTCTATATACATATAAAAAAATCCTACTCGCTTGATGGAACCAGTCAACAACTCCTGAAACTTGGCTTTACAGGCCCTGAGAGCTCCTGACATTCGAACAATTCCTGGTTCTTCCCTCCCTCAAAAGGGGAGAAAATTCACCCAAAGTTTTCCAGCAGCCTCTTTTCTTTCTTTTCCACATCTTCCCTTTCCAATTCATCTCGATACGGATAAAAAAATGCCCTTAGCAGCAATCAAAAAAACAGTTTGGATTTTTCCGGATCAAGAGGGGGAGGTATAAAGCTTAACATGTACGTACGTTTAGTAAAATAACCCAACAAAGTTATTAATCAAACATATTAGGGGGGGAAATCGATGCTCTGAGGTCCTGCTCTCTCCGAACCAACACCATTCCGGTCAGAGCAGTAAGATTTTCAAGCCCTGATGGTGGATCTCTGATGGAAAGGGAAAAAAAATAATATCCCGGTTTTACAACTTTGTGGCAAATTTAAGCCATGGAAGGTGCAGGGACCGTAAAGGTCCTGTCATAAACATTTAAAAACAGCGACAAAAAGGCATAAAAGACATCACTGGGTATTGTTGTATGTGAACAGCCCTTTCTGGAATGCAATTAAATCTCTAACGAAAAGCCCTCTAATTGTCTAGAACAAGTGCTTGCATTATTTTACAGTTTAAGCAGATGTATACACCTTTTTCTTTCTTTTTTTTTTGAGGGAATAAAGACAAGAGGGGAAACAAACCACGATTTCACACAACTGTATCGGCGTGCTTAAAGGAAACACTAGGGTTTGTTTTGTTTTTTTTTTTCCACCTGAGAACAATGTAAACTGGGTGAAAAGGGGCAAAAAGTGTGTGGCTTTGGCCTCCAGGAAAAAAAACAACCAAACAACTAAGCCAAGAAAGTAAATTAATTGGCCGGGGAAAGGAGAAGGGGAAGAAATACCCAACACTGTGAGTGGTGTTCTGACTTCGGACTTGGATGGTGTGAAGTAGCGTGAAGAACAAGCTCGAGCTTTTTCGTTAAGGCACCTGATGGACAAAGGAAAAGAAAGGGGAGAAGCGAGGCTGCTAACGAGCTTTGTTACAAACCGGGTGCTTGCACTGTACTTTAATTTCGTTAATTATCCGACAGGAGGCTGTACATGGGGATGGGGGGAAAATGTGTGATGACGTTTGGGAAACGGTGCTTTGCCACCTTTTTTTTCTCTTTTTGACACACTTTGGAGTGGTTTAACCAAACTTTTTTAACCTTTTTTTTTTTTTTCTGCTTTACAGGCAGACCGACACCCAGGGGCAGCCGCTTTCCACTCAACGTAATGGAATGAGGATGGAGTTTGCAGACAAAGCAAATGGATCCGCATCCTACGCCTAGATGGGCAGAGTGTTTCACCTCGGTGCTACTTCACCTGGGAACGTCACAACAGACATATTTGGGAGTAAACTGTGTGCTTTTGTGACTTTTTTTTTTGTTTTTTTTTTTTTCCTTTTTAACCATTCACAGCAGCGGGGGCATTACAAAAAGGGAGAATTCTGCTTGGTTTGTACACACACGGTATCGACTCACTGCTTACGCCAAACGTAACCCCTGCAGACGATCTCGGGACTTATTTGGTGGCGGGGAAGTGTGTGTGTGGGGGAAGGCAGGAAAAAGGTTTAATTTAATTATTCAATAAAAGAGCTTACTTACCAACCCAACCCTGCATCACACGGAAAACAAACCTCCTCAGAGACAAAGGCTAATGCGGAAAAGCAGCTCCCTGCGCTGCTCACCTGCCCTCCAGGGGAGGGGGAAGGCAGCAAACCTCCCACTTTTTGCTATTTTTTTAATCTTTTTTTTTCCAAATATACATGCTTAAGCTGTTTATTTTTACCAGTGCTTTCTGGCTATATGGTTTCCACTAAATAAAAAAAAAGTGCTAATAAAGGAAACAGCTAAAGTTATGTTTTGGGGG